>PVHY01019860.1:0-19966 GCA_004024945.1 Uropsilus gracilis | reverse complement strand
AGGCACGCGCCACTGTGCCCGGCAGTAGTGACACTTTGCTTGAAGGTTTCAGGTCAAAGGAACTGTGTACTTGATGGTGTTTCCAGTTGGTAGCGCCACACAGCACAAGGATGGAGTGTTTCCCGCCGTGTTTAAGCCGCCATGATAAAATTGCCAAGGATGCAGGGCTGGGCATGGTGGTGTGTGCCTTTTATCCCAGCCTAAGAAAGGAGGCCGAGACTAGGAATCGCTTGAATCTGCAGGTTCGAGACTCACCTGGGGCAACGTAGTGAGATCTAGGTGGCGTGTGCCTGTAATCTCAGCTACCTGGGAGGCTGAGGCTGGGGATTGCTTGAATCAGTGGTACCCAGGCAACATGAGCCTGCAGTTTCCTGGGCAACATAGCGAGACCTAGTCTCAAAAAAGAAAAAAAAAATTGCCAAGGGTGCATTCCTTGGAAAGCATCCTCTTGGGAAATACAGGGGTAGGTGTCTGACAGGCCCTGATTAGGATAGTTGTGTCAATGAGCGGTATGAAGGCTGCAGTAGGTGTCTTTCAGTTTCAAGACACTATTCATTACAAGTTGCTCATTTACAGACATTGACCCTAGGAACCAGCAGCACCACTGACTGTGCCCAAAGTAACCTGGTCTCACTTATATGCTGCCCCCCCCACCCTCCGCACCCCACATCAGCCTTCCTGCTCTTGGCAACAGTGACAGTGCTTCAGTCATTTGTAGCAGTGACATCACTAGCACAAAGCACATGAGTGAGAAAACACAGCACTAAGTCCATGGTGGAAAGAATAGAGGAGGAAGTAAGGGTCAAAAATGCTCACGATGGCATGGTGGGGAGAAGAAAGATTCATTGTCTCAGGCTGGGCATGGTGGCTTGCAGCCTTTAATCACAGTCTATGAAGTGAGGCTGAGACTAGGAATCACTTGAGTCAGCAGGTTCGAGACCCGCCTGGGGATTTGAGACCCACCCACCTAGGCAAGATAGGGAGACCTACTATCAAAAAAAAAGTAACTGGGTTTGGTGGTGCAAGCCTGTAATCCTAGCTACCTGGGAGGCTGGGATCGCTTGAGTCCATGGTACCCTGGGCAACTGAATCTGCGTTTCCCCAGGCAACGTAGGAGACCTGGCTTCAAAAAAAATAAAAAAACATTGTCTCATAACATCCACTTTGTCATGAATTTGACAAAAAGAATACACTGGGTTAAGAAGTTGGAAAACTGGGGCCAAGCATGGTGGCACATGCCTGTAGGTGGCAGCCTAGGAAGCCATGGCCGGGGCCAGGGATCATGGTTCGAGTCCCGCTGGAAGCACATAGTGAGACGTAGTCTCCAAAAAATAGCTGGGCGTGGTGGTGCGTGCCTGTAATCCCAGCTACCTGGGAAGCTGAGGCTGAGGATTGCTTGAGTCTGTGGTATCCCGAGCAGCGTGAACCTGCAGTACCACGGGCAACATAGTGAGACCTAGTCTCAAAAAATAAATAAATAGGCCGGGCACAGTGGCTTGTGCCTGTAAGCTTCAGCCTATGAAGCGGCCAGGGCTAGGGATCGCAGTTCGAGTCCCGCTGGGGGCACAAAGTGAGGCCTAGTCTCAAAAAAATAGCTAGGCGTGATGGCACATGCCTGTAATCCCAGCTACCTGGGAAGCTGAGGCTGGGGATTGCTTGAGTCTGTGGTTCCATGGGCAAAAATAGCGAGACCTAGTCTAAAAAAAAAAAAAAAAAGAAGTTGGAAAACCTTGCGGTCTTGTAGCAGAAAGCAGCAAACTAAGATAAGAGAATAGAACAGCAGAAAAGCTGCATTTTGTTTTGCTTTAAAAAAATTGAAGGACACATGAAGACATTGACAAGAAACAGGTCCAGAATTTTCTGCCTAGAGTGCCTGCCTCATGACAGCGGTCTGGTTCCTCATCTCACAGATGGCCAGCTAAGGGGCAGAGAGAGGGTGGTGTGTTCACGGCTGGAGATTGTGGGGAAGCACAGAAGTAAGAGGTGCTGGGTGTGTAAGTCTTACTGTTGTTAGCATGACGTGCACCTGGGGACCCCAAACTGAAAGGCTGCCTGAAATGGGGATCCTGCCTAAGATAAAGGAAGCTGACTCTTAGTGTGAAAGGTCGATAGTAGAATGAGTGACAGAAAGAAGAACGGGTATTCCTTATAATCATTTCCCCATAAGCTCCCTACTCCTTACCCAATACCCATTACCTTGTGAGACAACACCCAGACAAACAGTCTCAGCTGCAGCAGGACTGTGACTTGTCACACGTCTCACGTGGCTGTGGCAGAGAATCACAGGAAGAGGCCAGAAAGGGCAGGCAAGGTTGGTATAGAAGGAGAGATGCAAAAATACAAACCAGGATAATGGCTGCCATTGTCATTCTCCCCCCACCCCTTGTCTCTCACCCCATGTCTCTTCCAAGTCCCTGGGTGCAAGTTGAACCAGAAAAGCAAGAGGGAAGAACACCAGACCTGCCCATCTTCCATGTTTTATAGGTTCTAGACCGCTGGCTCTTGATGCTAGTCGCTGCCCAGCACAGGAAGTCTGGCACGTGGTGCAGCAGGACTTGTAGTCCATCATGACTACTTGTAAATGGGAGTCATGTCCCCTGCTTCATGGAGATGTTTCTCTGTTAAAAGACCCATGCAGGATAGCATCCCACTCAGTGTTACTTCCTGTCATTCCTGTGGGGTGAGGCCATGTCTCTGTGTGTGTGTTTTAAGAGACCAGGTCTCGCTATGTTTACTGGGGCCATGAACTCAAGTGATCCCCAGCCTTAGCCTCCCAGGTAGCTAGGATTACAGGCATGCATCACCACACCCAGCTATTTTTTGAGAGTAGGTCTTGCTATGTGGCCCACAGGTAGTCTCGAACGTGAGGACTCAAGCGATTCCTAGCCTCGGCCTCCAGAGGCTGGGATTAAAAGCGCACGCCACCTTGCCCAGCTGAGGCCATGTCTTATTACTCTATGTGTTCTACAAATGTGATTTCATCTGCAAGATGAAACTGAAGATCGTGAACCTGTCATAACTCTTGATTTGAGTCCATAGAATGTTGAATCTAACTTAGATGGAATTTTTTATAGTTCATCAGGATTATATCTTCTATGCTCTTGCTGATATGCATATTCTTTCCTGGTTAATTTTAATGGTGTTAATATAATTATTATTATTACTTTGAGACTAGGTCTTGCTATGTTGCCCAGAGTTGTCCTGATCCCATGGACTCAAGCGATCCCCAGCCTCAGCCTCCCAGGTAGCTGGGATTATAGGCACCCGCCACTGTGCCCAACTGCTTTTTCGAGACCAGGTCTCACTATGTTGCCCGGGGTAGTCTTGAACCTGCGAACTCAAGTGAGCCTAGGCCTCTTGCCTCCCAGCGCTTGGATTACAGGCGTGTGCCTCCTCACCTGACTGTGTTTTTTTTATCACTATTATTTAGTCTACAGCCAAAATTCTATCTTAACCTTGGCTGAAACATTAGTGCACAGTTTCTCATTGTTCATCTTGGATCTGAAGAAAAGTTTTTCTCCTCAACTGTTGGTATCTGTTCTTCTCTTCTTACTGGAATTAGTGAAACAAACCCATTGTTCTCATCACAAAACAACTGTACTGTGGAAGATAAGAACCTTGTGTAAAGTTGTGTGGAACATGGCATAAATTACGTCCTATACTTTGAAAAAAAAAAATTATGTGGGCCGGGCATGGTGGCGTGTGCCTGTAAGCAGCAGCCTGGGAAGCTGCGGACCAGGGATCATGGTTCGAGACCTGCCCAGGGCAATGTAGGGAGACATACTCCCAAAAATATAGCTGGGCGTGGTGGTGTGTGCTTGTAATCCCAGCTACCTGGGAAGCTGAGACTGGGGATTGCTTGAGTCTGTGGTACCCCGTGCGACGTGAGCTGCGGTTCCACAGGCAAAAATGGGAGACCTAGTTTTAAAACAAAAACAGGAAAAAAAAAAAGAAAGATGTGGAAGTCAAAAGAGAAGCTACATGGTAAGATTTTCAAATCTCCTTTCTGCCATTTTCCGGGAGGCAGATTCTCAAGATGTTCAAGGGAGGGGTTGAACAAATCTGAACTTTGCATCATGTAGCTTCGCATTTAGTCATCTGGACCTTGAGGAGGGATCTTGGGGGTGGCGGAGGGGGTGGGGAACTGCACTGGGCAGATGGGATGAATATGCACTGTGTGAGGCCATATCTCTTATTGTCCTTTTAAGCCCCCCTCCCATCCTGTTATCTTTAAAAAAAAGTGGAAAAACCTGTTGGACAAGAAATTCATGTTTGCACCATTGGTGCTGAGCTTCCCTGTGGACTGAGTTTCTGATTTAGTAACTAAGGAACCTTCATGTGGTGCAGAACACATGAGAAATCTGTGTGCCCACTTAGGTCTCTTCTCAAATTCACATCCATACACCCATATCCCCCCGTAGCCAGCACCTCATTGTCTCACTGTATTTGGAAATAGGACTTTCCAAATTTTTTTATTTCATTTTTTTTTGGAGACTGAGTCTTGCTATGTTGCCTGGGTTAGTCCCAATCCCACAGACTCAAGCGATCCCCAGCCTCAGCCTCCCAGGGAGCTGGGATTGCAGGCACCCGCCACGGCCCCCAGTTGCTTTTTTGAGATCAGGTCTCGCTATGTTGCCCGGGGTAGTCTTGAACCCAAGAACTCAAGCAATTCCTGGCCTCTTGTCTCCTAGTGCTTGGATTACAGGCGCATGCCACCATGCCTGGTGGAAATAAGACTTTTAAAGAGACGATTAGGCTAAAGCAAGACCCTGATAGTGGCCCTGGTCCCACCTGCTTGCTGTGTTTATGAGATGAGGATGCAGAGAAACACAGGGGATGGGGGTTGGGCCATGTGGGGACACAGCCAGAAGGCCACTGTCTGCAGATTGAACAGAGACCTCTCAGAAGAAGCCAGGCCTGCCTGTCCCTGGGTCTTGCACTTGCAGCCTCCAGAATTGTGAAAAAATCAATTTTTGTGGTGCAAGCTGTCAGCCTGAGCTGGTTAACCCAAAGAGCATCTCATTTGTGATGTGGGCAGTTGTGTTATCACTGATATTATTTATAAACCTTTATTTTTAAACAGATGATGAGCGCTATAGCAATTTTCTTTGGACAACCCCATTCAGAGCACTCTCTGGAAGCTTGTGGTGAAGTCATGTTGATGGGAGCTGAACCTTCTCATTCCCTCTTCCCGACCCCACCCCCACCCCACCCTCAAGCAGGTCCCACACACTTTGCTGCACTCCCAGATGCTTCCTTTTGCTTCGAGAGTTTACAGCAGTCACATTGCTGGGTTGTGCTTTGTGTGGCTAGTTGTGGAGTCTTGCCCCTGGACTGTGCTAGACTAATTTCTTGGGAGCTGTTATCGTTGCTAATCCCTATTTTGTGCTCAGTAGCCGCCCAATGCTGTTCTCAAGGTTTTATGTGGATCATCCATTTAATCCTCCTGAAAATCCTAGTTTAGAGATGGAAATCCACGAGGGGAGGGTCACCAGTTTTGGTTTCGAGCGACAAAGACAAATTCCAGTTTTCTCAAAGATGCCCTTCATGTGAATAACTACAGCAAACTGTGCTTTGCAATTTTCACTTTCTGTCATATTCAGAGACGACTGTTGGTGAGAGAAAGTGAGGAGGGTTTGTTCCAGGTTTCTCTGATTCAGTGGTGTGTGTGTTCTGTGGCTTGTGGGGAAGGCTGAGAGTTTGCAGAATGTGGTGACAGGAAAATTCTAGAAGTTTCAAATGATTCTAATTGATATAGCTTCTTGGGAAACTATTTTCAGAGATAGTTACCTGTTGGTTCTTATTTTCCTTCTCATGCTCTCTGTGTATCAGACTTCATGTAAAGGGGAGAAGGTGTTTCCAGAATATCTGTACTCACCCTGAAAAAGGAGATTGTTTGGATCTGAATACTTTTCAGCTTTTATGCAATTCATTCCCATAAAAGTCCGAATGGAATGTAAAACTGGAATATCTGCTCCCCTCCCCCACCCTCTCCTCTTCCCACTCCCAGATGAACAGCCTCTCCTACATGGAACTCCTTGGCATGTTCAGGTCAATCACAGGACTGGTAGTAAGCAGATAAGACCACTCGTCTCACCAGGGATGGTTTTGTCCTTAAACTGATCTTTAAAATCAGTTTTAGGGCCAGGTGTGGTGGCACACGCCTGTAATCCAAGTGTTGGGAGGCAAGAGGCTTGGGATCACTTGTGTTCGCGAGTTTGAGACTACCCCAGGCAACATAGAGAGACCTGGTCTCAAAAAAGCAGCCAGGCATGGTGGCAGGTGCCTGTTATCCCAGCTTCCTGGGATGCTGAGGCTGGGGATCGCTTGAGTGCATGGGACCCCCTAAGCAACATAGTGTGAGACCTGGTCTCAAAAAAAAAAAAAAAAATCAGTTTTAAAATCTGCATGCCTACACAGGCGCACAGATCCTAAACAGCTCTGTGACTTTTAGCCAAGTGACCACACATAAAACCAGCAGCAGATGGGGAAACAGGCTGGGACCTCAGTGGCCCCCTCATTCCCGCCTGACCACACATCCTGACTTCCACAGTGCTGACTTGCCAGTATTTGGCCTTCCCATATACGCAGACACTTTGCATTTGCCCACTTTGCCTGGCCCTTCCCGTGCCATGTTCTTTTGACAGGATTGACCTTGCCGCCTTCAGGGTATGGTTGCATCCTTCTTGCTGCCTTAGGTTGCTGCTGGGTGAATGTTAGCAATGTTTGGACTCTCTTCAGTTTGGGCTTTTGTGAACGTGGCTGCAGTGAGCATTTTCAAATATCTTTCAGTACGTATGCTATATGCTTTTCTGTGCCCTAGTGTGTGTGTGTCTTTGGAAACACTTTTCCAATGTGTTTGTTGAAATCAAGCCTCTCCAGCAGGTGAAGTTCCAGTGGTTCCACATCTCACCAGCACTTGGTACTGTCTGTCTCCTTTCCTTTTGGCATCCTGCAGTAGTGGAATTGTGCCCCAAGAAGTTGAGCTGTTTGGACTGATTTGGGGGAGGCATCCTTAAGTTTGAGACACATGTTAGAACCTCAGCACAGTGGGTTCTCCTCCCCATGAACATGCCAACTTGATGTTACCAGGGAAACAGTAAAAAGCATAACATGTGTTTCTCCCTAACTGTAAAACTCATGCATGTCTAGTTAACGTCCAAGGTCAGGAAAGGGGTGACTATTACAGTGGTGTTCACATTCTCCCAAAGGTAGTCACAGCAACAGAAGGTTTTAGCATCCGGTTTTCTTCCTGTGCTGTGTCTGTGTGTACATTGCTTTTGAATTGTAACCCTGTAGCACATGTGTTTTCATTTCCTCCTTTTTCTTACTTGGCATTTTAATGGAGGACTTTTTCTGTATTGTGGTGGACTTTGTAAAGGACATTTTAAATGGCAACATAGAACTGGGAGCGGGGCATAGTGGCTCATGCCTGTAAGCTTCAGCCTATGAAGCAGCTGGGCCTAAGGATTGTGGTTCGAGTCCCACCTGGGACATGTAGTGAGATCTCTTCCCCAAAAAATAGCTGGGTGTGGTGGCGCACACCTGTAATCCCAGCTACCTGGGAAGCTGAGGCTGGGGATTGCTTGAGTCTGTGGTACCCTGGGCAACTTGAGCCTGCGGTTCCACGGGCAAAAATAGCGAAACCTACTCTCAAAAAAAAAAACACAAACCAAAAAACAGCATAGAACTGGGTGTGGAAGCATGTGCCTGTAATCCCAGCTACCGGGGAGGCTGAGGTTAGGGATCACTTGAGTCTGCAGGTTCAAGACAACCCTGGGCAACATAGCGAATCCTGGTTGATTAAAAAACAATTAAATGCTTTATCATGTTTCCATCTCCAGTGCTGAGCTTCCTCCAAAGCAGGGCTACCCTAAAGATACACAAAGGAAAAGTGAAGGGAAACAGGTACCCCCAGAAGCATCCTGGGGTCACACAGGTGACTGTCACAGAATAGCTATGCTTGTGACAGCCCAGAGAAACCAAGGTTTAACCTGGCTTCTCGGAGGCTTCAGAGGGTGGATGTTTCTGCTCTCGCTCCACACCTGCTGGCTGCGCCTCTGCTCTCTGGAGGGTGTTTAACTCGACAGACCCCTGCCTGCGAGGCACTTGCATTGTCAAAACAGGTGCTATCCTAAAGGGGCTTGTTTCCCTGTGGGCTCCTTTGGGCCTGTAGCCACAAGGGCAAGTACATTGTCTGCGGCATTGGCTTGCAGAGAATTGTAGCGGATGTCAACACTAGTGAGTTACTTCGTTCTGTAATGAGACTAACTATTCCTGTTGTAGGAGATTATTAGTAGGTCCTGTTAGTGAAAAGATAAAGATGCAGAGACTTGAATTAGTTAAAGCCCCTCTTGTCCACATTTTAGTGGGCTGCCTTCGCTCTCTGCTTGTGTGGATGGCTGTGGGATGAGAGGATTTCAGTTCGGTTTTGTAACTGTAATTGGAACTCGGTCCACAGAGGTTTGTTTTTTGTTTTTTGTTTTTTTTTGAGACTAGGTCTCACCAGGGGAACCACAGACTCACGTTGCCCAGGATACCATGGAATCAAGCAGTCTCCAGCCTCAGCTTCCCAGGTGGCTGGGATTACAGGTGTGTGCCACCACGCCCAGCTATTTTTTTGGGACAAGGTCTTGCTATGTTGCCTCAGACAGGTCTCGAACCCACGGACTCAAGCAATTCCTACAGAGCCTTGCTCTGTAGGCTGCGATTAAAGGCACGCGCCACCTTGCCCAGCTCTCAGTCCACATACCTGGGTGTGCACGAGCTTCTTCCCATGTTCTGAGGACGTCATCCCTGCAGGCCTGGGTGGTCGGCTCACTGGGAGGTGGGGGTGTTCTGGACCACATGTTGCTGAGGGGCTCTGGAAAGGCCCTGACCCAAAGGCCAGAATAACCCCTGCCCCAGGGCCAGGACACAAGTGACCGCTGGGTCCTTCTGTCATTTCAGTTCTGGCTTTTGCCCATGGCATGTCCGTGAGAGCAGGAGCATTTCTTCCGAAGACAGAAGTGAGGACACAGATTTTCCACCACGCACTGCATGGGCTGGCTGGAGTCGGGTGCAGGGCACAAAGGCTGGTGGCTGTTGAGGGCCCCATGAACATGCCATGGATGCATTCCCTCATACCTCCAGGCCCCTCCCATCCCTGCCATCTGTGGTGACAATTTGGGTTCTACTCTTCTAACCCGGCTGCCCAAGGCCATTGCTGCTGGACACGCATGGCAGCCTTGATGGACTAAATGTCCATTTCACATCACAGAGTGGCTGGGCAGGCTGTGCCCAGGGCCGTTGTGCTCTGCCTGGAGGCATCGGCTGTTTCCATTTCTGTAGTCAGCATCCAGCAAATTCTCCACCTTGGACTGTTGACATTTGGGGCGGACTTGTCCTGTGCACTGTGGGGTGGCTAGCAGCGGTGTCCTTGGCCTCCACCCATAGCCACCAGGGTCCCCCTCCCTGCTCCTGCAGCCATGACACCAGACTTTAACCACTGAATGTCTGTAGGGGGTGGGGCAAGCCGCTTGCCCCACTAGGACCCACTCTCCTTATGCCTTTTCATTTTTCTGTATTTTCTTCCTGCTTTGTAGTGAGACTGCTACCTCCTAGCTGTAGCAGGCCTGGCTTCCCAACAGCCAGTGTTCATGCAGGGATGGCAGCAAATATTTACCTGCTGCTGGCTGACTGCCATGCCCTCCCGGAACTGGGTGAGGCCAACCTTGGGTGAGGCCGGCCTTGTTACATGAGTTAGGTTTTCCAGAAACATGGTTCCCTTGATTTCTATCATAATGTTTGCTCTGCCTTTAGGCCTGATTGCAGGAGCCTCAACACATCTGGCGGCCAGGCTCTGGTGTTGAAACCCCTTGGTTTGTTTTAGAGTCAAATCATAAGAAAATTCACTGTGAATTTTCCTCTGTGCAAAGGAGCTAAGTTGGCAGCATGTGCACTATTAATTGCGAGCTGGCATCTCACCCCCACCGAATAGCTGTGCTGAAGCAGGTGAGGCCCGGGCAAGTTGTCTTTTACTTTTTTTTTTTTTTTTTTTAATCTGGAAAGATAGGGGCCAGGTGCAGTGGCGCACACCTTTTATCCCAGTCTAGGACGGGAGGCCGAGACTAGGAATTGCTTGAGTCTGAGGGTTCGAGACCTGCCTGGGGTAACATAGGGAGACCTAGTCTCAAAAAATAGCTGGGCGTGGTGGTGCACACCTGTAATCCCAGCTACCTGGGAAGCTGAGGCTGGGGATCGCTTGAGTCCGGGGTACCCCAAGCAACGTGAACCTGTGGTTCCCTGGGCAACATAGCAAGACCTAGTCTCAAAAAGAAAAAAAAAATTTGGAAAGATAATTGAGAGAAATAATATCTGCTCTTAAGTGAAGGCCAGCTTGGTGCCAGGTACTGTCCCGTGGAATGTAAGGTCTTCTGTTCTCCTTGTCACCCGGGGGGGTGACAAGTGAAAGACAACTTGCCCCAGCCTCACCTGCTTGAGCACAGCTGTTCAGTGGGGGTGAGATCACAGGTTGCTATCATTGTCACTTCTTAGATGGGACAAGGGGCTTGCAGAAACTGAGTCAGAGGAAATCACAGGTGTGGAGGGCGGGGGTGCGTGCCCAGGGCCTGAAATCTCTCTTCTCTGAGGACTCTGGCGGCCCAGCTCCCCGGCCTGTCTGGAATGGGGGTGGGCGTGTTTGTCATGCCAAGTGCTGGGCAGCTTGGTCTGTTGGGTGATCACCCCTCTCGGCCCTGCAGGGACGGAAATCCACCGAGAAGACAATGGGTGTCTCGGAAGTCCAGGATAGCCTTTCTGGACACATGGCCGGGTCCCTGGTCACTGTGCCCTCATGCCACACCTGAGGCTTCTGCTGCAGGAGAGTCACCCCCCTGGGGTGGGCGGGCTGGTGGGCGAGTCTCCCGGACTAAACCGTGGAGACACAGAGGAGACACTTCCTTCCTCTTCCACTTTCCCTCGGTAGCTCTGCCCTGTGGGGCCCACCTTCCCCCACGAAGCCAGCTCACACTGTACGGAGAGGGAAGAAGCGGCTGCCCAGCCAGCAGCTAGCAAGCCCAGGCTCTGTGTCCAGCTGGAGGTGGACGTCACTCACTTTTCACTGTGTGGCTGCTGCTGTTCACCTTCAGCCTGTGGCAAGTTTTCTGGAAGATTGTGGCAGGAAGTTCCGTAGCAATGCATTTAGATAAATAAAACCTGGGCCATAGCCGGGCATTGTAGTGCGTGCCTTAAGTGACAACCTGTAGTGTGCGGCTGGGACTGGGGATCGTGGTTCGAGACCCTTCCGGGGCAACATAACGAGACCTACTTCTAAAAAATAGCTGGGCGTGGTGGTGCGTGCCTGTAATCCCAGCTACCTGGGAAGCTGAGGCTGGGGATTGCTTGAGTTCGTGGTACCCCGGGCAACGGGAGCCTGCGCTTCCATGGGCAAAAATAGCGAGACCTAGTCTCAAAAAAAATAAAAAAAAATAAAAACAAAAACCTGGGCCAGGCGTTCTTAAGCCAGGGACTGTCTCCTGTCTTGTCCCGTGGGGTCTGTTCTGTGCATAGTAGGGCGTTTGGCAGCATTATGACTCCTCTGCCTACTCGATGCAGGTGGAACAAACCCTCCTCCCTCTAAAGTGACAGCTGAACATGCTATGGGGTGGGGGAGGGAGGGGCGGGGAATCCGCCAGCGTGGGGCGTGCAGATGTAGCCAGAGCACAAAGTCAGCCCCAGAGGGAGCTGACTGTGCTGGTGACCGCTGTGGCTGGACGGTGTAGGTGACAGTTCCTCCTTTCCCTGTGACTAGCGGGTGGGTGTGGCCTCTGGCGTTGACAAGTCTCCAGCGCTGGAGGGAAATGTCTCGATGGTGGAACTTCCTGTGCCTGTCCTGTTCAGCCCTGGTCACTGGCCCATGTGGCACGGAAGGGGCTGGTGAGAACGAGGATCCTTGTTTCAGCTTGATGGCTGCGGCCCCTATAGACAGCAGGGTGCCGTGGTGTGGCGTGGAGCGGTCGGAATGGGAAAGCGCAGGGTTGAAGGGGCGGTGGTATCTGAGAGTCAGAACTAGACGCACGAGATGCATCGGCTGTGGAGACCGAAGCCACAGTGGAGTTGGGGCTCGCAGACACCCCGTGAAGGTGGGCTTGAGCCTTTTTTTTGAGACTAGATCTCGCTATGTTGCCCAGGGTTGTCTCGAACCCATGGACTCAAATGATTCCTAGCCTCAGCCTCCCAAGTAGCTGGGATTACAGGTGCACGCCACCATGCCTGGCAAACATTTTTATGGCATGAAAAATACCAGGCCTTCAAGCGAGCCCCTGGGTTTAAAGAGCCACTGGGGTCTCTGTAGTTTATTATTTTTATTAAAAAAAAAAATTAAAGTGTCACCAGTTTATAATTTTTTTTTTTTTGAGACTAGGCTTGCTATGTTGTCTGGTGAACCGCAGACTCACGTTCCTCGGGGTACCATGGACTCAAGCAATCCCCAGCCTCAGCCTCCCAGGTAGCTAGGATTACAGGCATGCGCCACCATACCCAGCTATTTTTTTAAGACTATGTTTTTGAGACTATGTTGCCCCAGGAGGGTCTCGAACCCACAGACTTAAGCAATTCCTTGTCTTGGCCTCCTGTCCTAGGCTGGGATTAAAGGCACGTGCCACCGTGCCTGCCCCCAGCTTGAGCCTTCAGTGAAACGAGATCGATTGATTGAGTTCTTGAATGAAAGAGCCCAGGAGGCAGACAGACACACGTGGGGTCTGCAATCTCGTGGGGTCTGCAATCTCTTGCGGTCTCTGCCTTCTTGTCCTGTCCTGACAGGAAGCAGGACCCCTGCAGCCCTGGTTGGCCACCCCAGGGTGAAGAGCCTTTCTTTTCTGCTCGTTCTAGTCTCGGTCCCACTGGGGGCTCCTTGTCCCACTTTCTTGGACCCCCGCTGTGCTAAGTTCTCCCTGCCCACCCTGGAGTCTGCGCTCGTGACACCTGTGCCCAGAGCACAGTGACGTCAGCCGACCCAGGTGGAAAGATGGGGGGAGAGCGGCTCACGCAATTATGAGGCTCGAGTACTCAGGTAGAAGAGGCCGCCTGCAGAGACCACACATGGTCTACTCTCCGTGAGGTGGGCCAGGTGCTCGCCGCTTCAGCCCTGAGGCCTGGACTTAAAGCCACTTCCAGCTCTGGGCGCAGCAGCTGTAGCGGCTGAGCTCGGGCGAGGCACGGAATAGGCTCCAAAGCTCCATTTATCCCTTCAGAAAAATGTGGGGAACGAAATGATGCAGTTCTTGTTTCTCCTTTTCTAAGGAGCGGGCACTGACATCCTTGGCATTTGGAGAATCCGTGCCGCCTCCTCGCCTCCCTGCCCCCTCTGCCTTTGCCTGGGTGCTGGTGACAGCCTCCTGGGGAATCCCTGTTTCTGCTTTTACTGGGGGGGGGGGTCAATTCCCAGCTTTATTCAGATCACTGTTCTCCCCGGCAGTGGGTCTGTTTAAAGCGCGTGGGGCAGCACTTTTTGGGGCGCAAACATCCCCTCCACCAGTGTTGGCGCGTCCCCTGCTCCTACAGGAGCTGTGCACCTGTTACCTGCTTCTGCTTCTGCACAGGGATAAAATGATGTGCATCAGATCCTGCCATCACCGCTGGTCCCGGGGAGCTGGGGGCGGAACACAGGCTCTTGTGAGGTGCCCTGCGCTCTCCGCCGCCTGTCACTTTGTCTTTCTCTTTCCCTAGTGAATGGTCAGTCCAGCTCCGCCACCAGCCTGCCCAGATTGCTATTCCTGGCAGTTTGGGGTGGGGGGGCATTTCCTTCTGCCTCAGTTTCCCCCCGGCATCCCTGACCACCCAGTCTCTGGGAGCATCCCCCGCCACGACCTTCTTTCTTTCGGCACCAGTCTCCCTCCAGGCTGGGGTATAAATTCCAGCTGTGACCGTGCCGGTGCCAGGCAGGGCTGGCCCTGGTGTGTGCAGCGGATGAGTGACACACTGGAGGTTGTAGTGAAGTGTGTTCCGTGTCGCCCAGGCCGTGTGCTGACAGCTTGTGACGTCCAAGCAGGTGATACATGACCGAGGAAGGGACCCTCAGGCAAGTGAGCCAGCTGGGTCACTGGTCAGTGCTGGTCCTGCTCAGTGCCCGCCGCAAGTGTCTGATATAGGCCACGTGACTCCCTGTGGTTCCACTCGAGGGCCTGAGCCCTGAGGACAAACAGGGACCCTGTCCACGCCCGGTCCCCTGGGGCCTGGAGGCCCAGTGTCCATCCCAGGTGTTTCCCGTGACCGGTTTATTTATCTACGTACCCATCACACTGGTGACGTCAGTCTCAACTTTCCTTCCTTTTCTGGGGTGGTAACAGTTTCCAGTGCGTAGCTCTCAGGAGCTACATGGGAGTTTCTTCACGGCAGCCATACCCATCACCTGCAGCCAACCTCCATGCCACCAAGCTGCCCCCTCCCTTCTGCTCCAAACTTAGCTGAAGGGTAGAGAAACCACGGTGAGGGGGGGCAGGACACGATGCAGAAAACGGGAATTGACAATACACGGAAGGGGTGCCCCCTCCCTCTGGCCAGAGGGGACTGTCAAGCTGTGAGTCTGTCTGTCTGTCTGTAATCGGGAGCCACAGCCTCTCCGGGCCTCTCCGGGCTCTCGCTGGCTCACAGAGGGGGTACCTGACCTGCTGGCCAGCGCCTTGTCATGTGTGCAGCGTGTCTTGCAAACTGTCCCTTCAGTTCAGATGCTCACCCTCCTTCTCCCAAGACTGCCGAGGTTCCCTCCGTGGCAGGGGTGTTCAGGGGTGTTCCCCGTCTAGTCAGCCAGCCCCCACCCTGCGGCCTGGCTGGGTTTGCTTCCAGTCTTTTACAGTTCAGGCCGCAGCGGCAGCCTAGGGCTATGTGCATGTTCATAGCTGCGAGCTCCGCGGTGACCAGTCAGCCTGGTGGCCTCCGCGGCCCTTCTCAGCATAGTCAGGGACGCACGGGAAAGCCTGGGCATGACAGCGTATGGGTGGTGGAAGCTGGCTTTGCGACTTCCATTAGAAAGGGATGGTGGGGGGAGGGCAGTATGACAGGGTGGCTGGGGGGGGGGCAGGCAGCCTGAGCATCAGGAAGGTTTCTGCGAGCGAGCGAGTGGGATGCTTCCCTCAGAGGAAACCTCCCTTCCTCCATGCTCCTCCCGCCCCCCTTCCTCCCTCCAGGGCTTTTCCCTCTCCCCTCCCTCCTGCCCTCCCTCCATGGTCCCTCCCTCTCTTTCTCCTCCCTCTCCCCTCCCCTCACTCCTCCCTCCCTCCTCCTTCCTCCCTCTCCCTTCCTTACCTCCATGGCTCCTCCCTCCCTTCTCCCCTCACCCCTCCCTCCGCCCCTTGGATACTCAGTACTTGCTGGTGAGGGTCCACCGGTGGCCAGCCTGGGGGATGGATGCGGAGAGCAGGGCCGGGCTTGCTCTCCTCAGGGCTTCTGTGCGCCCCCGGCCTTTGGACAGTTGAGAACCGGCCAGCACGGACGAGTTACTAGAAGCGAAAGCTGCCCTTGCGGGAGCCACACTCCACCCGGAGGCGCGAGCAGCGAGCGAGCATTTACTGGAACGAGGATGCTATTTTTAAGAAGGAGCATTGTGTGTCATCACGGAAATTTTGAGCGTCTCAGCAGGCAGCTCGCAGGCTCGCTGCTCTAGAGGCCTGAGGTCCAGGGACTGCCCTTGCTCAGCTCCGTAGCCCAGCACCCAGCGGGGCCCGCGGGTCGGCAGGAGAGCGAGAAGGGAGGCCACCTCTGCGGACACGCAGTTATGTAAGTGGCACTCGCCTGTCTGGCTGATTCCGACTCAGCGGCTGTGTCCGGAGGGGTGGGGGCGGTGGTTATCACCGCGGCCTGTGTGCAGGGCAGCGAGAGGGGCGTTCAGCATGGGGCGTCTTTGTCACCCCGCATGCAAGGACTTGTGCTGACAATGCCCTATTTATGGCCTCTGTTTCTACCCTATTTATGGGGGAGAAGTGACCTTTTTAGGAGAGTGACAGAGCACCTTGTTTGGCCCCAGGTGGTCCTGATTCGTGGGTGTTCCCCTGGCTGGTGACCTGGGAGCCAGTGACCTAGTGAGCTCTGCCCTCTTGGGACAGCCAGGAGGGGGTGTCCCTGGGGTCAGTCTGCTTCGCTGGCCTGCTGGCCCACGTCCAGGTAGTGCTGGGCGCCGAGACACTGGCTTTCTGACTTACCCTCCAACGTGTTGCTAAAAAGGAGATCGGGGGTGGAGAGAGGTGCCATCCTTGCTCCTGTCTGTCCTGATCTGGGTAAAAGCAGCAGCCTCAGTCGCAGGGGATGGTTTTCGACATGAGGTTTTAGAATAACAGGCACAAGTTCCAGGTCAGAGGCAGCTGTTTCTTGCTTCTCTGCAAAGTTGGCTGCTGAATTTAACTACCTCGGGCTTTCCTCTCTCGTCTGTAAAATGTGCAAGTAATAGTGGAGCTTGTTGCTCTTGTCTTTGTCTTAAACTATTTTTGGCTTTGCTTTTTTTTCTTATATTGTTTTATAAATGGATTCTACTGTTTGAAATGGTTTGGGTTTGGCAACAAAGCATCTTTGATTTGAAACACAGCTCCCTAGAAGCCACAGCTGTTTTCCCAGCTCAGCCCCAACTATTGTAGACTTGAGTCTGCGGAGATGCTCAGAGAAAAACATCCTTGGAAGAAGCTAGGTTTGGGCGGGTCCTGGGTGGGTCCCTGATGGCATGGGCGTGGCCTTGACGGAGTGGGCAGGGTCTTGATGGTTGTGGGTGTATCTTCTCCACAGGTGCTGTGAATGGCTGAGATGCTGCGGTGGAGGGGAGCCCAGGCCCCGGACAGTGTGGTTGGGGCACCCCGAGAAGAGGGACCAGAGATACCCTCGAAATGTCATCAACAATCAGAAGTACAACTTCTTCACCTTTCTCCCAGGGGTATGTACAACAGGACCCAGACTCCATTTCTTTCCTACACCGAGTGCTTGCCGTGGTACCAGCCTTCAGAGACCAAGGTCCCCTGTGTCTTTCCCCTGCCTGCCTCGGTCCCTGGCCGTTCACCTGCCCTGGTTCTGGGTCCCTGGGGGGCTGCCTCTGTCTGCGAGCCTGTGAGGATGCACTGGCCATGTAGAAGACCCACTGTGTGCCAGAATGGTAAGCCTAAGAGTGAAAAACATCTTGGGGACTTAACATTATCAGCAAAGCCCCCTGGCCCCCACACACTCATGATCTCTTAGCATCATGAGTACATTTCCAGCACAGGGGAAGGTACTGGTAGAAACAGAAACATTTCAAAAAGAAAAGTTTTTTTTGAGACTAGGTCTCGTTATGTTGCCCAGGGAACCACAGGCTTGTGTTGCCTGGGGTACCACGGGCTCAAGCGATCCCCAGCCTCAGCCTCCCAGGCACGCGCCACCACATCCAGCTGTTTTTTGAGACTAGGTCTTGCTGTGTTGCTCCGGGCGGGTCTCCAATCCCCCGGACTCAAGTGATTCCTAGCCTTGGCCTCGCTTTGTAGGCTGTGATTAAAGGCGTGCGCCACCGTGCCCGGCCCCCAAAAAGAAAAGTTTTAACGCTGCCTTCCAGAGAGAGGATTTCTGCATTTTTCTGGAGTGTTTTGCTGAGAACCTTCCTCTGTCAGCTTCCCACAGTCACCTGTACAAACCTGTAGACATGTGCTCTGTGTATGTGGGGGCCAGCTTGGGGAGCCAACACCCCATCACTACACCTGTCAGCACCCCCATGCCCTGGAGCGTACTCCAGCTGACTTTGGAAGCCATCACACCTATTGATCCCACTGCTGGGAGGAGGGAAAACGTGTTTGACTTGCCGAGGGGCAAGCGGGAAGCCCATGTACATCACACTGCAGCCTGAGGCCTGCAGGGGTGTTTTCTTTGGGCTGGTTCTGACTGCTGTCATCTTTAGCTGCTGCAACCCTGTCCCTGGCGCTAGAGCTCTACCGAAGTCAGGATAAGTGTCTTCTTCATGGAAATGCTCATTCAGACCTGGAACTCCCCACCTCATAGCTACGTTGCCTGCACCATCAGGAACACACAGTGCCACTGCCTCAGTCCCACGGGAGACGTGGGGTGTTTGCTCCCTGCCCAGTGGCCAAAATGAGACCCACGTATTGTGATCTCCCTCCTGGGCACAGCCCTGGGCACACTCTGGGGACAGCCAGAGTCTGCCGTTACCTGCCTGCTGGGAGGGCGGGGCTCCATGGCACCTGTTCCATGGCTCCAAGGTGCCAGCTTGGCGAGGTTGATGTACTGACTTCTTGGATCCAGTCTTCCAGCACAAGTGCTTGCCCCTCCAGCCCTTTCCTAATGCTATTTTGAGTGACCCACCTGGACTTCTTTAGAATGGGCAGCTGGGGCCTGTGACAGCTGCAGCCAGCATCCTCGGCTTGCCCTCCCCCCGCGAGTGCCCATGAACTTGCCTTGGTGTTTATAGTTTCCGCACCTGTCAGTCTTCTCTTTTTCTCCTTTATAATTAGGTTTTCCTGCCTGTGTGTGGTTTCCTAAACATCATGGAAATGGAGCCGGGCACGGTGGCACGTGCCTCTAAGCGCAGCCTAGAGTACAGCTGAGACTAAGCATCACTTGAGTCTGTGCGTTTGAGAGCCCGGGGCAATAGTGAGACCTAGTCTCAAAAAAATAGCTGGGCTTGGTGGTGTGCACCTGTAATCCCAGATACCTGGGAAGCTGAGACTGGGGATCGCTTAAGTCCTGGGTACCCTGGGCAATGAGAGTCTACGGTTCCCCAGGCAACATAGCGGGACCTGGTCTCAAACAAAAATCCTGTGAGGGTATCATGTATGCGGCCTTGTCTGTAGGGACGATGCCAGTAGCACCCCTTGCTCACCCGCCCCTGCATTGGCTAGTAGCTCAAGCACCTCCTTCCTTTCCCCTCTCCTTTCCAGGTGCTGTTCAACCAGTTCAAATACTTCTTCAACCTCTATTTCCTGCTTCTCGCCTGCTCCCAGTTTGTTCCAGAGATGAGACTCGGGGCTCTGTACACCTACTGGGTTCCCCTGGTGAGTGATGGGGCAGCCAGGTGGGTGGCGGCGTCGTAGGTGGGGGGGCAGAGCCTCCATGCCCTCCCCACTCGAGCGTCCAGATGGGCACTGAGGCCCTGATGGCAGGTAGGGGTGGCAGGTGGGGGTAGCAGGCTCCCGCGGGCCAGGCAGGCTATGAATGGTGTCCGCAGGCCTTGCCAACAAGCCGTGCCAGCGGCCCGTTCTTGAAGGGGCCTCATGCTTCCATCTGGGCTGTGAGAATATTTCTTTCCTGCTCCATGTCCTCCTTCATCCAGCCTCCTCCCAGGACAGCCCAGCCCTCCCCTGCAGTCGCACCTCATATTACGGGTGTAGACACGCAGGATAACCTGGACACCAGGCTCCCAGCCCTCTCCTATGGTCGTTCCTCTTATTGTGGGCGTAGACGCGCAGGATAACTCAGACACCAGACTCCCCAGTCTTCCCCTGCGGTCGTGGCTCATATTGTGGGTGTAGACACGCAGGATAACCCGGACACCAGCTGCTACAGACCGGCCGTGCAAGAAAGACCGCTGAGTGTGGGCTTCAGGCAGACAGGAAAAACTCAGGCAGGCGAATGATGGTCACAGACACGAATTTAGTGAGCGAGGAATCTGCTGCTGCTTTTTTTGTAGGTTTTCGGACCACATTTTTATATTGTTAAACAAGCTACTTTAACATTCCAAGGGGAGGGGCATCTAATGAGTAGTGGGTGCATTATCTCAGTGAGAGGCAGAAGTGACCGTGTGAGGGTAATTATCATGAGCGCGTGAGAACTATAACGCAAAGACAGAAATCAATATTTTAAGAGAAAATAGATTATCATTAGATACTACTAAACATTCCTAAGCAATCATTTTTAGGGAATCAGGATAATAAAAGTTGGTTACAAGTCACCCAAGGTTATTCCTTGGTTGTAAAGCTTATCTGGTTCTCCCAGTTTTCCTTGCCTCGGGCTCATTCTAGTATCTCAC
>PVHY01019859.1:0-26653 GCA_004024945.1 Uropsilus gracilis | reverse complement strand
GACTCTTTCCGAGGAGGCACAGGTCTTGGGGGGGGGGTGGAGGAACACCCATGCATCACGACTCCATTCATTCCCCCCTTGCAGCGGGCAAGCAGACCCCACAGACACCCCCCCAGCCCACCCCCCAACTCGCTCTTCACTTCCCAACATCCGGTGCGTCTGAGAAGTGAGAACCCCCCGGAGAGAGTCAAGGTCAAGGACCTCCTCAGCCCCCAGCCTCCCCCCCAGCACGGGGCACAGGGCTCGGGGGCTCCCGACAGCTTGCAGGCCTTCCACAGGCTTGGCTGTGGACAACCCCACGCAGACGCTACCTGAGACTCCTTTGCACATGTGAGTCTCTACAGAAACTTCTGTTTGTTTGCCGTGGCCTTTCTGCCCAGTTGGGATGCCCTCAGGGGCTACACATCCCCCCCCACCCGCCACCCCCCTCCCCAGCTGCCTGCGGACAGCTGGACAGCTGTTGGAGGGAGCTGGCACCCCTCCCCCGCTGCTCCCTGCCCTCCACCCCACACTCACCCACCGCTCTCCAAGGGGGGGGGAGGGGGGGCAGGGATTGTCTCAGAAAAAGGGCCCCATTTCGCACCCCTCCCCCCCACAATTGCCTGGCTGGGAGGTTGTTCTGGAAAGTCAGGCTTAAGGGCTATCGATGAGGGTTTCAAAACCTCAGGAAAACAGATAAAATGCATCTGCGGGATGTGGAGTTGGCTAGTAGGTCCCTGTCCCAGCTGGCCAGGCCTCACACCAACTAACTCCCTTCACGGGGGGGGGGGGGGGGGGGGGGGGGGGGGGGGGGGGGGGGGGGGTGCCTCCTGGGAGGGATGTGAACAAGAGTGACAGGGTGGGGACTATTATGAGGGGCAAGGGGGTTAAAAAGCCAGTTGTGCACAACTCAGATCTAGGCCTTGAGCCGAGAAAAAGAGGAAACGACACCTGTCCAGCCATCACTGAAGTAAGAGAAGATGGGGCCAAAAAGCGAAGATCACCAACAGGAAACCTTCAAGCCAGACATTGGCCAACTTGAGAAGCACATTAGAGGCGGGCCCTGCCGCCCGGGCAAGGAAAGCTCCGTCCCCATCCTCTCTTTCTGTAAATAGGCCGACACCTATTGACAAGGAAGACAGGGCAGCTCCCGGGAAGGAGGACTTGCTCTTCTAGAAGATTCCCAGGGTGTGACTTCACATTCCAAAAAGCCCTGAAGATGGAAAGAGCTTCTGCCTGAAAACAACTGTCTGACTGAGCCACGTAAACAATCAATTCCCAAAATATAAACCACAGTAAAAGGGCCTCTGTTCTCTGAGAACCAGGAGCCTGTGGGGGGCGGGGACAGGGTTAGGGCAGGCCGGCCGGCAGGCCCACCTCACCTAGAGGTTAGAAAGCAGAAAATAGCTATTACCAAAATCTGTCCCCAATCTCTCCTGACCCTCTTCTCCCAAATGCCCCAAGGCAAGGTCTAGAAATAACAGGTGGGGGGGGGGGACGATACAGCTGCCTTCCTGAGACTGCACCACACTCTCCTGCCCCGAGTCCCACCATCAAAGAACATTCGCCCCGCAGGGCCCCCACGCCCCCAGACAATGGGGACTCCTGAAGTCCCTGCCCTTCCCCACACACCTCCCTGTCACCTCACGGGGGCTCTCCACAAGAGACTATTCCACTCTTCCCTCAGACACGGCTCCCGCAAACCTCATGGGCAGGGCTGGGGTCTGCCAGCGCTGCCAGTGGAAAGCTACCACCACAGAACTATTTCCAGGTGCCCCCCGCCCCCCAAGGCCAGACTACAAAGTCAGGCGAACGAGAACTGCCCTGCCGACGAAGGTAGCGACACGCTGAGAGTCAAGCACCTGCTGAAGATTTCCCCGGGGATCTCCAAGCCCCCCCAAAGCCAAAGATGCCACAAATGCAAGCAAACTGACTGCCACAGGAACACCAGGCCTCGCCTGGGTCCCTCTCGGCCACCTGCCCTGCCGCCACACTGCCCTGAGGTGGAAGGTGAAGAAGGCCCGAAGTCGACTACAATCCCGGCTGGACAACACGCGCACGTGTTAGCTGCGGGCCGACTAGACTCGTTTCGCCTGCTGCCCAGCCTCACCGCTGAGGCCCGCGTGCGTCTCTGGCCCTTGAGGGGTGCCAATAGGCTGGCTTCCCCCACGAGGCTCGCACATTCAGGCAGCCAGGTTCTGAACCTGGACGAGAAAACAGCTTTGCTCTTGCTCTTTCCAGCCGCTTTCTTGAGTCTCCTGGCTCGCTCTTCTCTGAGAAAGACAGCGGAGGGCCTTCTCTGCTTTTGTCCGGAAAAGGAACAATTCTCCCTGGGGGGGAGGGGGCGAGGGGGGGAGGAAGGGGGCAGCTTGTCAGGCCCTCGGCTCCCCCCAGGCTCCACCCTGCTTTTAGCAAATATCAGAGAGCTCAGCGGATCACCCAGAGGTGCTTGTGAGGGCGTTTGGATCAAGTACAGAGATGAACTCCCTGCAGAGCCAGGAGCTCCAAGAGCGTCAGGTTGATCCAGGGCGCAAAAGGCCACAGGCACAACTACGGGGAGAAACGCTGCTGCTAACAAACAGCAGCTCCCTTGTCCCCCCACCCCACCCCCTCACCACAGGGATGGCTGCTTAGCGAGGACCAGACTATCAGCGCTACCAGCTAGGAAGATGGCTGAGACGGCCCACGGTGTTTTCCTGGACCGTCGCCAAGACTCTTGGGAACTGACACAGCCGTCCGCGTGTCAGACGCCTCCACAGCCACTCACCTGGGTCTCCCCTCTCCAAGGCCCACTTCCTGTTTATGCTTCAAAGGTTAGGCTCACTGGGTGGGGTGGGGGGGGAGGCTGGAAGGGGGGGGGGTGATTAACTCCAAGATGTGCCACACATCCAAGGCCCATCTCTAGCCTGCCCCTTGCCCGAAGGCCAAGGCCCGTCGTCTCGCCTCAGAGCAACGGTGCCCTTGGCTGGACTAAGCGGTGCGGGCACCAGGACTCCCCCCAGGAGACTGGAAGAGCTGGTGTTTCCCTTCTCGCTGACTAAGGCTCTGGCTGCGTTCTCCTGTTGCTCGACGCCGACACGCTGGGCAGTCAGTCACAGTCCCAGCAGCATTATGTGCAGCAAAAGGAAAAAAAAAGGCAGAGGCACGCACGTGTCCGTGGGGTGGATGCGGCCTGCCCCAGATGGGACCCGTTCGACCTTGCACAGGAAGGAAACCCTGACAAGCTTCGGCATGGATGAACCAAGGGCGCCTGGTGGCAGCTGGCTTTTATGCTGTTCCTGGCCTTGTCCCGGTCTACTCAGAGACAGGAAGCAGAAAGGCAGGTGCCCGGGAGAAAGCCCAGGCCAACACGGAGGGGGCGCTTAGCGGTGCAGAGCATCCACTGGCAGAAGATGGAAACGCTCGGGCAGAAGATGGAAACGCTGTGTCACCCCAGGGCGTGCACAGGCTTCGTGCCCTTGACTGTTCACTTGAAAATAGGTGGTGGCGTATGTTTCTTTTAACCACCGTTTAAGAAGCGGGAAGGGACGATGCCAGGCTGGCTGTCCTGCATTTCCTTAGAGACCCCAGCCCCTTCCTTGAAGTCACGTCAACACAAATGGCTGCATGGAGCACTTGGGCAAGGGCCAGGGCTGAGTGCGCGTGGACTGTTCTGCGTGGCCGGCTGACATCCTGATGGCTGCTATGCTGCCGGAAGCGTCATCATTTTAAAATGACGTGGAGGCAACGAGGAGTCTCGACCTGTAGCCTCCCTGCCCGTAAATTGCTTTCACAAGGAAATCACTCTTACAACGGAGGCGTGAAAGGAGGCCGGGGAAACACGTTAGTAGCGTGTCCTCCTGAGCAGACCTCTCCGACAACGGACAGGAAATTCTCGCAGAGAAAAACATGGATGTGTTTCTCTGTACGCGTGCATGCTTATTTGTGTGCATGTGTGCATATAGGGAGAGAGAGCAACTAGGAAGTAAAATCATGGCGTAGTAGACGCATGCATTCGATCCCCACAACTCTGAAGATCAGCACCGAATAAGGACGATCCGGTGGCTCAAAGAGCTGAATCTGCCTGCCCCCTGCCCTGTGTGTCATTCTTTGTGATCAGGGGGACGTGTCGGAAGATGATCTGACTGATAAGAGAGTCCACAAGAGCCAGAACCCACCTGCCCAGCGCCCTCAGCAGACAGCACAGGACCAAGCAAAGCGAGGAAACAAGGACAGGCTGGCAGCCGTCATGCAAGAGGCCAAAAGGCAAGAGGTGATTCTGAGACACCAGGGATAGGCAGACCCCTGTGGGGACACCTGGGAGGTATCCCCCGGCTGTGCAGCCAGTCTCCGAGCAGGTCCCCAGCTACGGGGTACAGCCCACTGTGACACACCCCACAGTCACAGGGGGCTCCCGAGGGACCCTCGCTGCTCCAGGGGTAGTGAAGCAGGTAGCGGCCTCTAGACAGAGGTGGCCACCAGGGCCTTTCGGGACCCAGGCGAACGGTCACGCACGCAGGCCTCGGGGGTGGGTGGCGTGTGTCATGCCGTGCGGCCCCGCATAGCTCGGGGGGCGAGGGCTCCAGCGTGCATGTGCGGGTGAGCGCCCCCCTCACCCTCACCCAGTTCTGTTTACATAACTGCGGGAAGGACCCCGCACCAAGAGGAAGAGGACGTGGACTTTCGAACCCCAACATCATCACTAAGCAGGATATGAATGACCCACTGCCAAGAAGGGGCCGGGTGGTCCTGCCAGGTGTTACACCCCCCCCCCCAACTGCCGCCACCAGCCAGGAGGTTAGAGGGAATCGGAGCGAAGCCCTGAGAATGGCTCGCGGCCCGGGGACATGAGTGCACTCTGTTCTGCGGTTCGACAGCCCAGCGGAGGGCGAAGCTCAGGACCCAGTCGCCCCCCCCCCCCCAGACATCCGGTGCAGCAGTCGTGAAGAGGCGTCTGCAGGAACCCAACGGCCGCAACCGGGTGGCCCTGGCATGGTACTGCCCGCAACGTCCCCAGGGGAGCCCGGAGCAGGCCGGAGCCTTGGATGCGCTATCAGATGGGGCCGGGGCTGAGCTGCCGAGGGCTCCCGCTTGGCGCTGAAAGCCAAGAAGAATCATCAGAGTGACCTGGCGGCGCCAGGTGGCTGCAGTGTCACGCCCGGTGACAACGGGTGACAGCTTGGGGTGACAAAGTGCTCGACTCTGCTGCGGAGCACCTCTCACAAGAGGAGCAGGTTGCCGGCGAGAGCAAGCACGCCGTGGCAGGGAAACTCCGGGGTCACCAGAGGGCAGGTCCAGCATGTCCCTCCCTGTGACGAACGTCACCTGGGGACCACCGCAAAGGCCAGCGTGGACGGAAGCCGTCCTCAGCACGGGGTTTAGCGGTGGCCCTTCCTCTGCGGCTGCGCGGCTGAGTTAAGGACGTCTCGGATGCCAGCCCCGGGCTCACCACAGCCCCGATACCGCTCGTTCCGGGGGCCCTGCGTGAGCCTGCAGACTCCACCACCAGGAGGGCTCAGGGTTCTCGAGTTCTTGTCCTTCAGGAACTCGTAGACGACCTCCTTGGGAATTGGGGACCGGTATGAATGAATGCATGAATGAATGAATGCATGAATGAATCCAGTCATACCTGGAGATGTCCACCCATGCAAGACTCCAGCCTTCGGCAAGATGATCTGGCTAAGTGGGATAAAGGGCTAGCCTGGTGCCCTCGGTCCTCTCACTAAGGCTCCTGTCTTCTGTCCTCCCGTCACCTACTCAGTCTCTCTGTCACCTTGACAGAGGCCAAGCTGAAGCTGCAGGGAGCCGTCCCGCAGCAGGATGGTGGAGAATGAAGAGGCAGAGAGGGCAAGGATCTCCAACGCTCTCAGGAGCAGAGCAAAGAGATGCTTATTTTCGGGGCTCCTTCTAGAGCGTTTCTTCCACGAGGCTCTTTGCCAAAGCATGTCTTCGCAGCCTGCACACAGGCAAAGCGACATGCCTTTGATTATATCCTAGACCTTTAACCTATGGCCCGATGGGGGCCTGACTCTGTCTTTTGACAGGCCACGTGCAGCCTTGTCCCCAGTTCCCAGACGCTCCTGGCAGCACACACCCCGGGCCGGTCTGCCGAGATGGCAGTCTCGCCTGCAAAGGCCCCTGAGCTGGTGCACAACGTTCTTTGACATGGTTTCCCCGCGCTGGGTCCGCCCAGCCATCATTGTCCCAAGGGTCTCGGCCACCCCTCCAGACAAGGTCACCCCATGTGCTAGATACCAGGGAAAGACCACCCTACGACTCACTGGCAAAGCCCCATGATGTGTCCCTAACTGCCAGTGCACCTGTGACACCACAGGAAGTTAGTTCTTGGACGCATGTGACTCGATCAAAATGACACCCGTATGACAAAAATCACAGCACTGCACTCATTGAAGACCACACACTGAAATCCCCCTTCCCCCTGGAAAAAGTCCATTAAGTCAGTAGTCCACAGGAGTTGTCTTCAGACTCAAGGTGCTCAGAAAAAGCTGAAGAGCGAACAAAGATGACAGTTCCCAGTCACAGTTCTCTGGAAGCTACACTCTCCTTTATCTGCTCCTCCGCGTCCCCCTCCCCGCATGCTCTTCCTGCCACACACGTCTGACGCGGCCGATCATGCTGCCTTTACCAAGAACTGCGACCTCCCTCTATCACAGGCTCATTGAAGGCAACCCCACCTTTCCGCAGGACCAGCTATAGGGACGCGTCACAAAGGGTGAGGGTATATGGCGAAGTCGAGAAGTGTGGTCATCTCTGCATGGTCCAGCCCAACCAGGTAGGAAAGGGCGGCTTTGCGGAAGAAATTATTGTGTGATTCATCACAATAATAGAGCGAAGTACTCATTATCCCGGTAGACATAGAAGATCTGATAAATCACCAAATGCAATTTGGTGAAGAAAATACCCTATGTTCGTGATGAAAAGGAGCTCTCCTCTTTACTGCGGAAATTCAACATCATCCTAAGTGGATACGTCTTAGGATCGTGCTCTTTAAAACAACAAGCCGGACACACATTACCATTATCTCTATCTAATGTTTTACTGACTGTCTTGCAGCAATGAGCTAAGGAAAATAAATAAGGGACGTAAGAATTCGGAAGAAAGCAAAACTGGAAAGTATTTGTACAGGATAGAACCTTTACAGAGAAAACCAGAAGAACCCACAGGTAAACCCTAGATATGAAAGGTGACTTGAGCTCTGTGACTGGTTGTAAGATTTCTATTTAAATGCTCATCCCGTTCTATGTCTTAGCAACAGGTAATTAGGAACATTGTTTAATAGTAAGAGGAAAAACACCACATTTACAAGAGTATTGGAGAAGACTGGCTACTCGAGATTAAATCTAACAGAGGAGAGATGAGAACTCTGTCAGGAAAATTGAGCACATTTATTAAGAGCTATAGGCCTGAATTAGAGAGAAATAGAGTGCTCACAAAAAGTAGCATTAAGCAGTGTAAAGGTGTCACCGCTTCCCAAATGGATCTATAGGTTCATTTCAGTTCCAATCTAAGTACCAACAGGTTTTTGTCATCTTGAAAGTATGCTTTTTATTGACCATTTAATTCTAACGGGCAAGTGGAGAAAAAAGGCTGCGAAAGTATTTCTGAAGGAAAGCAAACGAAAAGGGAAGGATTTTTTTTTTTTTTAATGACAGCCTTAACTGTTACGTAGCACTGGCTTGGGGGTAAAATCACCACTGGCACAAACAGAACCCATTTTCACCTGCACCTCTGGGGCATGACACAAAGGGCAGGATGGTGATGGCAGGATTTAAAAAAAAAAGTGGACATGGTCCGAAAACTAGACTTCGTGCAGCAAATCTGAAATTGGAACCCTACCCCGCAATACGTGTAAATGCAACTCAAGAGGGATGGAGGACCTATCAGAAAAAAAATAATTTTAGGATGAGTAGAAGACAATGCAGGAGCAAAATTATGAATAGGGAACTTTTCCTGAAGTAGTAGATACTCTATAAAATATGGATTAATTCACCCACGTGAATACTGAGGACTCTATGTCTTCGTGAGAAGACAGAACAGGCAAGGATAGAAGGATGATGGGTGCGTAGGTTTGAGACATGAAGCTGAGGGATGCGCCATCTCACGACTACCTTTCTCCTCTGTGACAATGAATGAGTGCACGCTTGGGGTGGGAGTGAGGGAATCTGTAAGTTGGCAAAGAGAAGCATGGGAAGGGAGACTGAGTCAGAATGCTTGAGGGCCCGGACCTGCTATACACCAGCCACCGGCAAGGTAGGAGAAGGGAGAGAGTTGAGAAACAAGGATATACATGGCTGGTGGCTTGCTATGTGTGAAAGGTGATCAGAATTTGCCAGAGAAAACTGTCCGGCTTGGGGATTTTCCGTGTAGAAGGGCTTTGACGACTAATTCAAACTTCCTTTTCCATTACTGACTGCTCTGTTCAGGTGAGGTAATTCCTGCTAATTCGGTCTTGGCGGATTATGTGTTTCTAGTATTTTATTCATTTCTACTAGGTTATCTCATTTGTGCTGTATAGCTGTTCAAAGACTCCTCTCACCCTATGTGTTTCTGTAGTTTCAGCGGTAATGTTTCCGCTTTCATTTCTCGTTGTACTTATTGACATTTTCTTATTTCCTTAGTCTACTAAAAAGCTTTGTTGATTCTGTTTATCTTTAAAAAAAAAAAACAGCTTCTAGCTTTATTGATCATTTCTACTGAGATTAGTTAGAGCTTGCTTATTCCAACCATTAAAAAGAAATGACAAGGATGTAACATAATAGAAGTGCTAATTATCACCACCGTGGCAATCATTACATCTCAAATTAACTTGCTGCCCACCTTAAATATCTGCCAAATATATCTTGGTTTACATTTAATGGGGCGCCTTCTCCCCGTACGCGATGCTTTCCTGCTAACTGATCATGGCGCAACATCACTTCCCATGCAAAACTGATAGGTCAGTAAAACCAGTCTGGGAAAAAAGATGCTGCTTGACTCATACAGGCAGAGAAACGCTTGACTTATCCTTTCTAGCTGCAAATTACAGCACGCTGTTGGTGCGCTCTGCTTCCTTTCTCTCAGGTTCCCAGCTCAAAAGGAACAATGATCACCACCACGTGAACCAAGCCTGACAGACTCCCAGGATGCTATGCCAGGGAACACTCTGTAAACTGTTCCGGTATCACCTCATATTTACCTCAGGAGACCTCATATTTACCACAAGCTGCTTCTTAAATAATTGAAACCAAAGACATAACTAGAATTCCCAGCAAGGGAATTGCTGAGGTGTCTACGACGGCGGGAGAGGGACAGGATTCTCTGTGACTCTGATTTTGTTTTGCTTTGCTCTGCTGCACGACAGGTAACTGGTGAGGCAAGCACCTTTGTGCAGGTCGTCGCCTACCGTGTGGCTCGTCCCTCCCCAGTGTTAAAAAGAATGACCTTGCTACACTCCCTCCTCAAGAGGTGCCGCACGGCTTAACTATGATAACGAACGCCAAAGCACCTTGCAAACTGCAAATCGAAGGTGGCATTATTCCCTTGGTGGGAGCAAATACAGGCTGTACATCTGTCCTGCAGGAGAGTAAAGGGTTGGCATTTTCATTCAAGACAAATCCTCAGGATTTATGAAACCCCCTTTGTTGGCGGGGCCACCGCAGAGACGACAGCTCCTTTCGGAGAAAGCCGGTGGAACCACCACTGGATAAAACCCACTTCACAGATAAGGAAACTAAGGTTCAGGAAGATGACGCAATTGGCACAGCAGCAGCAGCCAGTGCAGGCAGACACCTGCTTCCTGCTTCTCCCCCCAAATCTGCCAGGAAGAAGGTTCCTTCCCGTTTGTGACATGCCATGTCCAGAGGGCAGCCCTTTCTTGCCTTCGTCAGCCGCAGGAGGTGGCCGCATACCCCAGCTAGGGGAAAGGAAGAAGGGGGCTCCATGGAGACCAAGTGACTATGCCAGTAGTCGCTGGGCCAGGGCAGACCGGGGTGAGGATCGGTCAGTCTGCTGCCAGTATCCAGGGCACGCAAGCAGGTCAACTGAAGGGCTCACGCTCAAAGATGTGGGTCCCTTTGAGGGGTGCTGCGGCAGACCAGGGCTAGCCACGGAGGGGTCCGCGGTGCCCGTAGGGACAGAGGAGGGTGTCATCAGCACCGAGAGAAAGCAGGGTGATAGGTTCGGGAGAGAGCCACCCCAGGGGAGCAGTGGCCTTTGGTAGATGGAGGCCTCCTAGACCCAATCTCGTCTGCCCCGTCGAGAAGCCAGCTGCCCAGAGAGGAAGAGGTGAGGATGAGGAGGAAGAGATGCTGTGGTATTGAACTATATGCCCCCCCCAAGTTCTTATGTTGAAGCCCTAACTGTCAGCCCTTTGGAATGTCACCGTATTGGGAGACAGCATCTTTACGGAGCTAATGAAGGTGAAAGGTCATTGGGGGCGGGAGTGGGGAAGCTGGAATGACTGGTGTCCGTTCAAGAAATGGAGATGAGCCAGACACAGGGAAGACCACGGAATGGTACAGGTTGGGGAAGATGGTCATGTCCAAGCTCAGAAGAAATTAACCCTGCTGGTCCTCAGACAGAGAAGCTCCAAGGCAAGGAAGGCCCTGCCAGCACTCTGTCCTAAGCCCTCAAGCTGCGTCACAGGCATTGATTTGACATCACAGCATTTAAGTTACAGGGCATCAGTAAGACAGGACTTGTCATTTTCTGGGGAAAAGGTCGCTCTGTGTTGGGTTAAACGCGGGTTACCTGTACTGCCTTGGGCGGAGGTATGATCCGGTTATTGTCTGTTTGGAAATGCGTGTAGCTTAGGAAGGCGTGTGAGTGCCAGGTTGGCCAAGGGGTGAACTTAAGATGGTTGGGCCACAGTGCCCACGTAGTTCATCAAGCGTGACTCTACAAGCTTTCTGGGCATGTTTGGGGTGAGGAAACATTCGAAGTCAGTGGGCTTTCCATGGCTTACCCTCTCCAATGTGAGTGAGTAGGCCTCATCCAGTCAGCTGGAGCCCTTCGTAGAGCAGAGACTGAGCAAGAAGGGATCCTTCCAGCAAATGACTGTGAAATGAAAGTGCAACTCTACCCTGGGTCGCCAGTGCCAAATGCCCTCACCAGAGTTTGGGCTTCCCAAGCCATTCGCAGATGACATTATCTTTTATAAAGAAAATCCTAAAGAAGCCACGCAAGAAAACACCCTTGGAGCTAATAAAGTGAATCCAATCATGTTACAGGACAAGAGACACACACGCAGAAATCTGTTGTGTTTCTGTACACTAGCTGTGAATAATGGGAAAGTACAATTGAGAGCCGTTCCATTTACAATAGCATTTTGATAAATTCAACCAAGCGAGTGGGAGAGTTGTGGTCAAGACTCTTACAAACACTGCTCAAAGAAATTAAAGACCTAGTTAAATTATTTTTAATTTAAATTAAATTAAAGACCTTTAATTAAATTAAAGACCTAATTAAAGACAGGTTCTGTTGTCAGGGATTGAAGATGTGTTAGTCCATGGGAGAGGCCACAGAGTCAGAGCAATCGTGATCAAAAGCCCAGAAATCTGTTTTGCAGAAAAGGAAAAGTTCATGAAATTTCAAGGAACCCCAAACAGTCAAAGAACATCTTTGAAAGGAAGAGCAACATTAGAGAAGATGCTCGTTCTCCTTTCAAAATGAATGCACACATCTATGGGCAAGGGATTCTCAACACGGGTACCACACCAGATTAATTAGGAAAGAGGTAATCTAATCAGGCCAGGGTGCTAGGACAACTGGAAACTCATATACAAATGGATGAAGCTCATATAAAAAAAAAAAAAGGAACTCTTAGAAGATAGTAGCAACATCTTCATGACCTTAAGTTTAGCAGTGGATTCTTTGAGAGAACACTAAGAAAAACAGTATCGCCACACGCACAAAAAAAAAAAAATAGACTGGATCAAAGTTTAAAACTCTAACCAAAGAACGCTCTAGAGAGAGTAATGAAACAACCCATGGAGTGGGGGAAGATATTTTTAATCATTTATCTGGGGTCTCGTGTCCAGAAAACACTCTTTTCACTCAACAACAAAAGATAAACAGAGCAATTTTTTAAATGAGTAAAGGACTTAAGTTTGACATTTCTCCGAAGAAGATATACAAACAACCACCAAGCATGGGAAAGGATGTTCACATCACTAGGAAGATGTAAACCAATGTCACTTCACACCCACTAATGAAAACAAGCAGCTGAGGGCGTGGAGAAAGGAACCCTCACTCATTATTAATGGTGGTGATTTGAAGCGACAGAGGTAATATGGAAAACAGTGTGGTGGATCCCCAGTAAGTTAAACAGACCTTCCATGTGGCACCTGCTCTCTTAGGCGCAAAACCAAAAGCATTGAAAGCTGGTGTTCAAACAGAAGTATACAGATACTCACAGTAGCACTGTGCATAAGAGAAACAACCTTCATGCCCACCAACAAATAAACGGATGAACAAACCATGATCTGGCAAGCTGTGGAATATTACGCGGCCATAAAAAAGAAATGGAGATACACATGGCAGCCTAGATGATTCTGGAAACACGCTAGAAGGTCACATAGTGTCTGGCCCATTCGTATGAAATTTCCAGAATAGGAATAGGCATAGCAAGCAGCTCTTTCAGCGCCAGGGACTGGGTGTTGGGGGTGGAGGGTGGAGCAACTCATCAGTGGGAAGGGAATCTCCGTTTAGAAAGACGGAAACATTCTGGGAGAGGATACCCGTAGTGTCTGATGACGGATAACTCGATGTGCTCAACCACCATGGCCTTTTACACTTTGAAAAGTACGGAGATGCTGAATTTTATGTTATGTGCGCTTTGGCACAATAGGAAAAAAAAAAATAGAGGTCTTTGTGGTGCATTAGGTTTCCAGGAAGTGGGGTGGAAGGGCCAGAGGGACTTCAGGCTCCCAGCTACCTCGACTTGATAGAAGAGGACTCTGGCCAGTTTCAAAAATAGCGGTCACAGGTGTTTGCTGCCCCCGTGCCTCGCTGATGGGGGGGGGGGGGGATTCTCTGCCTCTCCCCCTGAGTCTGTTGACCAGAACTGGTGGTTTTCTGGCACTTCTCCATCATTCCAGGCATGTGAGGAAGTCTGCATGCCAGGAGGCCTGGGCTGCAAAGGGCCTAGTCTGAGCCCCAGCTGCACCATCTGCCACCCCCCAGGGGCCGGGAGACAGCCTGGCTGGTCCCAGGTTGATCCTGCTCTGGGCCAGGGTGACAGATGCCAAGGATGGTGGGGGCAGGGTGAATGCACGTGTACAGACAGCACCGGCAAACGGTTGCACCTGCATCTCCTCCGCCTCCAGGGGGCCTTCCACCCTCGGGGTGGCTGGGAAGTACAAAGCACCAAGCCAACAATGGCTGTGGCGGAGAGGAGGCGGTCAAGCCCTGCCTGTAGACACTGTGTCTGAGAGGAAAGGAGGTGAGAACCTGGCCCGGAGTCCCCCAGTGGCCCTCCCCAGCACCCCAGCACCCCCACAGCAGTCCTGGGAACCTGCACACAGGCCAGTGAGGGCAGGCAGGCCAGCAGAGGCTGTCCCGGGGCTGAAAAGGGTCTCGAAGGCCTGCAGCTGCGTGGGGGTTCAGGAGGGAGAGGCTGAGAGGATCCCCCAAGACTGACGTGACCGGACAAAGGCCTGCCAACCCCGGAGGAGGAGAGCGTTTCCGGGCCAAGGGAACTGGCCCCCGAGGCCAGTCACACATACCCAACGGCCACACCCCCACCCCAGGCCCCCGAGGCCAGTCACACATACCCAACGGCCACACCCCCACCCCAGGCTCAGCTCAGGCCCCCAGCACCTTAGGCGTGGCCACCAGGGGAGAAGACGATGGGATATGAAGGTGTAACGTTGCCAAGCTGCAACATGCTCGGAAAACCCAGCTCAGCTCTACGCCTCAAAGCAAACCAGCTCCAACCGGGGCTGAGCGCGTGGGCAGACACGGAGCTTCTAGAAGGTGCTATATTCCCGCTGAGGTCATGGCCTTCGAACCCGACGCCGGGCACCGTGCCCAGCCCATGCCAGGTCAATTAGTTGCACTTGAAACCAGCAGCTACTGGTGCCCAGGGTTGCAGCAGTGGGGGGGGCTCAGGACCCAGCGAGGGGAGCCCTCTGCTCAGACCCTCTCCAGCCTCCCCCTTCCCCGCCCCTCACCCCACCCCTCCCTCGCACCCGCACCATCTCCCTCTTTCAATGAAAAACCAAAAGTGCAAAGTTGGCCCAAGCCTGGGCATTCCTGTCTTCTCTCCACGCCCCTGTCCTGGATACCCCTGGGGACGGGAGGGCTGGCCCTGCCTCTTCCCTACTGCCACCCCCCAAACTGGGAAAGCAGCTCCCTCTATAAGAGGCATGGACCTTGGTTCCTCTACTTCTGAGGCCCCTGACACCCCGCAAACCCCAGCCGTCGACCCATGCCAGGCCAGGCGCTCTGCCGCCTTTTAGTTATTTCCTTTTTCATTTTTATTCACTTATTTGTATAATTGTTGACCCTTGGTTCCCCTGGGTGTGCCCCCCTGCCCCCCCTGCCCCCCCATGCACCATTGGTCCTGGCCTTTCCTGAAGCTGTGCCCTTCCCTGGGCCAGGATCTCTACTCCTGGGCCCAGCAGACCTTGTGGCTTAGATTTCCGAGCTGGCCTTTGTGACGGGCTTTCAGTCCAGCTCCTTTGGCGGCTGGCAGCACCTCCCCCTTCTGGCCGGGTGTCACCTCCATTAGCTCGATTGTGCTGCTTCTTTCCCACCTTGACCCGGACTGTCTCCCAGCCCAGGTTGGTAGGGCAGTTCCCCACTGGGACAGACATCAGCGGATGCCTAGTCCTGCCTCTCTCCTCTCCCAGCGTGCACTTGGCCGCTTGGCCTGAGGGCCACTGCCAGCTGTTTAACCGGTCACCCCACCCCGGCAGCCCGCACAGGTTCAGCAGCCCGGAACTCTGACCCCTTCTCCGTCCCAGGAGGGGGTAGGGAGCAGCCTGAGTCTGAAGACTGTGCACCACACACACCGTGGGTCTCCCGGGGCGGGGGGAGGGGGGTCGTGGAGCAGATGCCAGACACAAACGCATCCAAAACTCTCCGTAAACGGGAGGGGGGCCACGGCCATGGCAGCAACGACCCCCTAGGATGGCGGAGCAACATCGAAGACTCAACTCGGCGTGTGTCCCCAGGAATGAAACACGAGGGACAACTGTCTTGGCCTGAGATTTTGCCTTGAAGAGTCGCCGGCACTGAATGCCCGGCTCCCAAGGGGTCCCAGCCGACCCGGGGCCCTGGGCATCCCCTACAGCAGTGCGTGAGGCGGGCCTCATGGGCCTCACATGGCTCCCGCCACAGCGACCAGGTCCAGCTTTGTTGCCGACGCCCTAGTCCGACCCACCAGGAGGCGAGGTGACTGCGACATTCAGTTCCATCTTTCCAAAGACTAATCTGCCACTTTCCTGCTTTCAAGACACGTCTACAGACACTCTTCCCGGGGGCGGGGGGGGCTGACAATGCCCAGGACTCCCTGGTACCCCAACACGGGAGAGAGCAGGCAGCCCCACCTCTGGGCCTCCAAGCCACCAAGGATAATTTGGCAAATGCACTGCAGTTATTCCCCAGCCCGTCACCAAGCCCCCCTGCTATCCAGGGACGGGGCTGGGGGCTGGGGAGGGGGCACCCTTCCCCCCCCCCCCCCGCGATGGACCCTTAATGGTGCTCCAGAGTGGTTACCTGTTCCCGAAAACACAACAGCCTCACTTCCTGGATGCGCTCTGGGGGCAGGAAAAAAAAGAAAACGCTATTTTCCTCCCCAAAATAAACAGACTGTAAAACCCGCAGGGGAGGACTGCCTTTCGTTTTCCAGAACCGAAACCAAACGACGTCATCGCCGGCCCGGCGATGCCCATGCCCAGCACACAGACACTGTTTGCAGTGGTGCCCGCCTTCAGCCTTCACGGCCGCCCTCTGCCTGAGATACCATTTGTATCCCCATTTTACAGATGAGAAAACTGAGGGCCCGGGCGCTCACGGACTTGGCCCAGGTCACTTGGGAGGCCCGGGGGAGATGCCGGTAGGTAGGGGAGAGGGGGTGTCTTCTCCACTCCCCCCCCCCTTCAAACAAGGGGCTCTTCGCCCCACATCCGACAGCAAAGGCTCCACTGCCCGAGTGAAGTCGCAGCTTCCACGCAGCGACCGGCCAAGCCGGTGGCCGGGGTGATGACCTCGGCCAGTGGCGCTGAAACCCATGTAGGACAAGGGCCAAGCAGACCCCTTAGCTACCCAAAGTGGTGGCGGGGGACCTGTGGCTCGGCCAGGCAAGCACGCGCCTGGTAACCAAAGCCCCCTCACTCATTGCCGAGGGGTGGCCTTGGAACAGAAATCCTAGCCATGACTCCGTCTTGCAGTAGCCCTTGGCTCCGCGGGGACCAGAAGCAGCGTCTTGGGGCCCTGGTCATAGCCGAAGCGCCCCCCACCCCAGACCCTGGTGCTTCCAGCAATACGAACCCATGATACAGTCCACATGTCCTTGGATGGCCACCCCCCACCGGCCCGTCAGCTGCCACCCCCAGAAAGGGGACACCCCGGAGGCCCGTATTTCAGCTCCCCAAGGACCTTTCCCTGCTAGGCCGCTTTATTCCGGTCCGTGCATCTCCAGAGCCGCCCGGGGCCCCCAGAAGGGTCACGACGGCTCTCTTGACAGATGAACCCTGAGTCCCAGAGAGAAGACCCCAAACGCCAGGCTGCCCCACCCGGGAGCTCCCCACGGGAGAGCACCCCCGAGGCAGCTGGGGCTCCCCCCAAGCCTGAGGCAGAGATCCGCAGCGGAAACAGGCCGGGCGACGGCCAGGGCTGGCCCTGTCGCTGGGCTCCCTGCACCCTGCACCCCGGCCCTGGAGGCCCACCTCTCGGAGCCAGGCTCACCGGCCGTGGGAGGCCCCGGGCAGCTGCTGCGCTTCTCAGCTGACCTGGGCAAGGCGGGCGCCTGCCGTCCCGTTCACAGCTGCGGGGGGGCCAGCACGTGGGCCTCTCCCCCGCCCGGGCACTGGGTCACCTCAGAAGACGGGCCCCTCCTCCCCTCCACTGGCCCCGAAGTGTGCGGTGCCTGTCTCCGGCCCCGGCCACAGCTGCCCTCTCCCCTCCACCACCTCATCCTCCTCACGTGCCTTCCTCCTGGGGCCCCCGGCCCCCCACAGCGTGCCTCAGGCCCTCAGCAGGGGATACGCCGGGTCCCCTCCGGGCGGGCGCCACCTTGCCGCGGGGTCCGCCGCCCGCCCCGGGGTCAGGTTGAGTCTCCCTCCCACCAGGTAGGGGAGCTCTGGACACGGCGCAGAGCTGCGGGGTGCCAGCCATGGGTAGAGCCGTACCAGCCCCCCAGGGGCCAGGGCCACCCTGGCCTCCCCAGACGGGCTTCGCCCCAGAGTTCTGAGGACCCCGCTCTCCAAGCTCAGAAGCCGGCCTCTGCTTCCCCACCCAAAGGCCACCCTCTCGCGGGTGCCCAGCGTGGAGGGCAGGGCTGGCCACTACCCAGAATAACACAGCGTGGATGGACGTGGCTCTAGGGGCGTGACCGGGGCCGGCCCCCTCTCCAGGCAGCTGCTCCCCCAGACCACAGCTTGCTCTTTCCAAGTAAGCGTCTCCTGCAGAGCGTCCTCCTGCACCCTCTCCTCTCGCCCTGGCCCTCCCTGGGCCCTGTGACCGGCTGTCCCCCAGAACGTGGACTCCAGTGGAGGCACCCTTGCCAGCGGCTAGCCGGAGGCCCGCCGTCACCCAGAAAGCTCATTCGCAGCTGCGTGCCCCGGTCCCCACTGGGAGCCAGCCCCTTCCAGGACCTTCGCGGGGAGAAATTCCAGGATTTCAGACGGTGGGAGGTGCGGTCACTGAGCCCCGAGTCCCCGCTGGCACCTGGCGCTGGCACCACAGGTGCCGGATCGGCCCTCTGGGGGTGGGAGTGTGTCCCCCACCCCGCACCACCCCAGCATTGCCCGCCCCCTGCAAGGCAGGGCACTGATGAGGCGCAGGCCTAGGAGGGGAAAGGCGAGGAAGAGGAAACCGGGGTCCCCTGTGGGGCCTGCTCAGGGGACTGAGCCTCCAGCTGGAACTCCCCAGAGCTTGCTGAGCCTGGCTCTGTCCCGGAGAGAACGAGGATGCGGGCCGCCCTGGCCGCTCTGGCCTCCCGGTGCCCTTCTGTGGTAGACAGAATAACGCCCCACCCCCGGGTGCCCGCGTCCTACTTCCCAGAATCTGTGAATATGTTATGTTCCTCAGCTCCTCCTGAGAAGAGACGGTGGCTCTGGCACACGCAGGACAGGGCAGGGGGTGCGCGGGGGGTGGGTCCTGAAGACCTAAGTCCACTTATAAGGCTCCAGAAGGGTCCCGATCAGGGGAGGGGACATCAGCCGGTCCTGGTCTCGAAGACGGAGAAAGGAGGCAGAAGGCGCCGATGCCTTTCACAACGAACACAGGCAAGGAAACGATCGCCTCTTCCCCCAGCACCCCCGGAAGGAGCCCAGCATTGCCCCACCTCAGAGAGCCTCGTCCTGCACGCCAGGCCCAGCCCTCGCCAGCCTCGGGCCCAGCAGCCGGTGACCTGTGTCTGAGCCAGAGGGACTCGTTTTCCCTCCACCCCGAACCTCCACCCCACAGACACTCCCCCCCCCCGAGACTTTATCCATCTCACTGGGGCTCCGATTCCTTGGGCTGCAAGTCACAGAGTTGGGGGGACCAAGCCCAGCCACAAGCCAGATGCCCCCCACCTCCAGTCAAACATCCACGCACTCAGAGGAAAAGGGGTGGGGGCAGCCTGGGCCGGCTGAGGGCTTCGCTGTTTGGAAGCCGCCACCTTCCAAAGGGAGCACCCCCCCCCCAAGAGCTGGGTGCCTTTCCCCAAGCTGTCCCTGCAGAGCCAACGCCACGGGCGGGGGGGCCAGGGGGATTGGGGGCGCCGGGGGGACTGGGGTGCCGGGGGGACTGGGAGGGGCCGGGAGGGGTCATCCCTTCCCTCAAGGAATTCACTGTCTAGTTGGAAAAAGAAACAATGACCAATAATGTCCACACGGCGATGTTTCAGGCGCCGTGACCCAGTTAGCAGAGCCCGGCCTCCTCCCCGGCCCCATGCAGCAGCAGGCGGCACGAAGAAGGGCCGCTCTTGCTCTCCACGGTGGCCCCAGGCTCCCCGCGGCCCTGGCCAGGCGAGGGTCAGTGCTGACCGGACCTTCGAGAACAGCCGGGACCCCTTGCCGCAGCCATATCTCCTGTCCCCCGCCTGTCAGGACTTCTGTCTGCTTCTGCCACAACCAGAGGCAAATGGAAAGTTCTAGCAAGAGGGAGCAGGATGTGAGCCCGCACGAGTACAGGCGTGACCCGGGCAGCCTCCTCAGGCCCACCTCCACCCCCTGCTGCCGGGCGGAACCGACTGGGCACTTCCCAAACCAGGGTGAGGGAAGGGGGGACACACGTCCAAGCACCCGGGGTCTCAGGCACCAAGGGCGGCTGTGAGTACTGGACCCGGCCTGGCAGGACCAGGCGTCCCGTCAGGAGCCCGGAAGCCGGGCCTGGGCAGCCGCAGAGGAAGCCTTTGCCCCCGGCTGTGTCCCTAAAGCCACACAGGAAGGGATGTCACGCCCAGAGCGAGCAGCCAACGCCCCAGGGCCCCAAACCTTGGAAACTGGCCCTGGTCTCTGAAGGGGGGAACTGCAGGGCCATGTGTGTGGCAAGAAGACGCCCCCAACCCCCCCCATGCTTTGTCCCTCTGCTTTCTTTTGGGGGAGTCACCCCCCCCCGGCCCTTCAAGGCCAAGCCCTTGGGGTTCCGACGCTCCTGGGCCATCAACCAAGGTGAACAGCCCAGGCGCACCTGGAGGTCTGGGGGGGAGGGCGCGCGTCCGGCTGAGCTCGGCTTCGAAGGAGCGCCCGGAGAGACAGCTGCCCCCGCCAGACCCTGGCACTTAGGCGGCCAATAACGAGACCCTCCAGAATCAGGGGTCCCCCGGCCCCCGCCAGTGCTTGAGGCATCCGGGCAGGCGGGGAGGGGGGGTGCTGGCGGCTCTCCCACTCACTGCTCCTCACGGCTCCTCTCCTTCTTCCCAGTCTCTGTTGCTCAACAATTGTGGGGTGCGAGCAGGGGGGTCCCCTCCGATAGCCTCGGGTCGTGTCCCACCGAGTCCAGGGTCCCTCTCGGCCCCCAGTTCCTCTTCCTGGGGGAGCCCCGCCAGGCGGCACCCTCCCCCCGCTGCCCAGGGCAGACCCCTCCCCTCCTCGCCTTTGCCCTCCCTCCATCTCAGCACAGGGCCCGCTGCCCTCACGCTGGGTCCGCGGCCGGGCGTTTCCCCAGTATCATGGAGCCGCTGCGGCCGGACGAGCCATTTGCAGCCACCGGGTGAGGCCCGCACCCCACGGCCGCCACCGCCCATCCGGTGAAGCCCCGAGACTCAGCACAGCCTGGCGAGCCCCAGAACCCACTGGCACCAGGACGCCGCCTCCTCCCGCGGCCACGCTCAGACGCCCGCAGAGCCGGGCTGGGGCCGGAGGTGGCAGAGCGGCGTCCCGTCTGGGAAGGAAGTCGGCTGAGCTGGAGCGGACGGCCCCACGCCTCCCTTCTGCTGCCCGCCCGCTGTCCCTCCCACAGGACACAGGACCTTGCTAGAAGGACAGAGGAAAAGGGGGGGCTCCGAGGGGCCCCAGGCTTCCGGGGTCAGTTACTGAGGATGAGAGTGGCCATGTCCTATGGGGGGGGGACGAGAAGGACTCCCAGGGGCCATGGGGGAAGATGATAGAGGCAGAGACACTGTGTGGGGGGGGACGGAGGCCCCCAGTACCCGCCGCCCCCCACCCGCGTCCACCCAGAACCTCAGAAGGTGATCTTATCGGGAAGCAGGTCTTGGGGCCAGTGTGGCCGCTGACCGCACGGGGACAAGGCAAGGGGGCCTCAGTCCGGCCACGCGAGTCCTTGTCGCCCGAGGGATGGAGTCAGAGAGGAGGCGGCCTTGTGAAGACAGAGACAGAGGAGGCAGCCACCCCGGGAGCCTCGAACCCCAAATCTGAGACCTCAGGAACTCAAGAAGCAACTAGCAGCCTCGGCCTCAGGACCCAGGCCTGCCGACGCCTTGATTCCCGACCCTGACCGCCCACCAGGCAGGGAGATGGCACCCAGACTGCCCCAGACACCAGCCCCCCCACCCCCACTTTCCCCCCCTGCACAGACCCCAAGAGGAGCATCCCAAGGTGGGGGTGGGGGGGAGACAGCTCTGCAAATGATGCCTAAGACAGAAGCGAGACCTGGGGGAGCACAGGCCTGGACAAGGTGCCCAGAAGTGGGGTGCCCGCTCCTCCCGCGCTCCGGGGTGGGGTGTCGGGGTGCGGCCCGGGGACTGGGGTTTAGAACTTCCTCTTGCAATCAAGTTTCAAACACCGGGCGGCAGTTGTTCCAAGCATTCAAGGGAGCCAGCGACCGAGCTGGTTCCTATAAGCCAGGCTCTCTGCCTCGTTTTCTTTGCGGGGGAGGGGCTGGGGGGAGCCCAGTCCAGCATCATAAGTGTTCCCAAGGTATAAGCCCAAGAGGAGCTGTTCCTCCCGGAAGCCATCAACTTTCTGAGCGCCCACTGGGGCTCGGGGTCCCCTCGGGGCCAACCCCACAAGAGGCAGGGCTTGGGGAAGGTTGCCCCCTGAGGGCCTCCACCAGCCCTCGTGTCAAGCTGCCACAGACGCCCTTCCCCACCCCAGGGCCCGGCCTCCAGCCCAACACCAGCAGGTCTGGGCGGGAGGTGGGTGCTGCCCGCCCAAGAGCACCCCCACCCTCCCCGGGCACCCAGAGGGGTCAGGAAAAGAAGGCTCGGGATAGCTTCTGCAAAGTGCAAGCACAGGAGCAAGAGCCCAGCCCGGGCCGAGGCCTGGATGCCTGCAGGCTCTGGGTCCTGGGGCTTCCTGGGTCCTGAGGCTTCCTCCTCATGGCTCCTTTCTAGCTGGGGGTTTCCGGCCGCGGAGACGGGCCATCCCAGGCTTGGCACTCGCTAACAATGCCACCAGCTCACCCTGCCCGCCCCGAGTCCCACCGGTCAGCGGGGTCGGCCCCTTCCAGGCCCTCGCCAGCTCCTCGCCTCCCCCAGCCCAGGCACCCTGATTCCTCTGAAAGCACAGTTCATGGTGAGGGGCTGGGGCAGCCCCAGGCCTCTTTTGCCCCCTAGTTGGCACCCCCGGAGGAAGTGAGAGTAAAGCAGGGTCAGACGGCTGGGCCCGGTTCTCCCAGCACCGGCCACTGATTCCGTTGAAGGGAATCCGGGCACTTGAGAGGCTTTCGCTTCCGTTTGATTTCACGGTGTGCGTCTGTGCCCCGGAGCCAACATCTCCTCCGAAAGTGCCCACGAGGGGCAGCGAATCCACCCAGAGGCCGTTCGTGCCAAGCCAAGTGCCTGGGGCCCGAAAAGCTGCCTCGCCAGCCGGGAGGCCGTGTGAGATGCAGGGGAGAGCGCGTGGGGAGAGCCTTTCTAAAAGAAACAAAGGCCAGTCCCGGATCTAAGCTAACGGAGTCTCTTCCCAGTGGGCAGCGTCACCCGTGATGTTTATGGTCTCCTGACTTCTCGACTATTCCAGCCACAAACACCTCCTCTCTGTCCTGTTTCGGCTAAGCATCCGGGACAGGGGGCCCAGGAGCGGGGAGCCCTCTTCTCCTGGCTCACACCTCCTGCTCCCACCTCACTCAGCTCCCCCCAGCAAGCGGTCTCCACAGCCCCGGGCTGGCTGGAACTGAAATCAGGTCTCCAAAGAGAAGGAGGGGGTCATTCACCCAGTTTCACACCTGGCTTCTCCCCACCTCTCCCGGCCCGAGTGTCTGCGGGGGTCCTTTGCCCAAGGCCACCCAATGTTTGGGGCCCTCTCCCCACCCGTCTCTGAGACTCCTGTTCGAGGCACTAGGACATGGTCATTTCGAGTCCAACCGGCGTGGGACTGGCCATTGCAGGGATGGGTCCCTCGGGCGGTTCTCTCGGCCCTCAGGGAGCAGCTGGCGGGGGAAGAAGGAAGGAGCCACAAAGCCTGTCTGCTGACGCCCCCCACCCCGGTTCCCCCCTCCCCAGCCTCCTCTGCCCCCATCTTCTCTGCCTATCCCTTCCACATCTGTCCCCTTTGTGCCCAGCTTTCCCGGGCCGTCTCCTTGGGTTTTCTTGCAGACACTGAGTGCACAGTGATGTCCGACGGCCCGGCCTTCCCTTCCCACCTCCCTGCTCTGCCTTTCTTAGCGGCCCGCGCAGTCCACCATACCATCACCATACCATCCCTCGTCTCCGCTGCCCTCGCCCTCACCTGGCCGGCACTGCCACCCTTCCCGCCCGTGAGCTTGGCCTTGTCCGACACCTCCCCCCTGCAGACCAGCCCCGAGACCCCCCTCGGCCTGCTGCTCACCAGAGCCTCTGCGGGCTAAGTCTCCACCCGGCCTCTCCACACCTGCCTCCCACGTCCCCCTCAGCACGCAGGGGGCCCGGCTCTGTCTCTGCTCTGCGCCTTGCCCACAGCCCCCACCTCCGCTGTCCCCCGAGAGCCTCCTGGCCTAGCAAGGCCTTTCCCTGGGGACTCGGGCTCGGGCTGTCCTGTCTGGAAACGTGTCCAGGGCCCAGGCCCTGGGGGTGGCTGCGCTGTGAGTCTAGCGACTCAGCGCTCACACGCTGGATATGAGGGAAGGGCTGGGCCTGTCTCTGGCAAGCAGCCGCCTGAGGGGAGACACCCGGAGAAGAGCAGGGCGGCAGCTGTCAGCTCTGAGAGCCTTGAGGGAGACCCTTTGTCATGGCGGCTCCAGCCCGGATCCTCTGGGACGTGCCTCAGCCGGGTGGCAGTTGCCACCTGCAGTGGTCACGCAGCCCCCGCCCCAGCCAGGCGCGCAAGGGGCTGACCTTGACCCACCAGGGTAGGGGGGCCCTCTGAGACCCCCCCCACATGTGTCTGGATCTGACATGCGGGTGCAGGAAGGACATGGATTCTGAATCTCATCCACACGGATCTCAAACCAAAGGCTGGAGGCCGGGCTCGCTCCGCGTGGGGTCTCCCCACGAGCGGGGGGCCAGTCACTGGGTGTTCAAACCTGCCTGTTTATCAAGCCTGTAACCACAGCCGCCCTCAGCATGTTGGTCGTAGTCGGCTCTTTGTCCTCTTTGGACAAAAGAAAGGAATCCAAGAGGCTCAGAAGTGGGAAAGACCAGGATCTCTTCATCTCTGCAAGGCCCTTTCGGGGGGCCGCGGGGGACTGGGGGACCTGAAGCTTCTGCTCAGGCCCTGCCTGTACTTGGGGACCCCGGGGCCAGCTAGCCTCCGGGAGGGGTGTGGAGCTCAAGTCCACCTTAGAGACAGTGGGTGAGAAGAGGAACGCTGATTCAGGCCTGGGCAGACACCCCCAGCGGCCCCGTCCCAGCCCTGGACGCCTGCCTGGACAAGCTGGGGCCTGCAAAGCGTGGACACGGCGCGGGAGTGTCACTGGGCCCTGGTGAGGGGCCAGCAGTGGTCTGGCCAAGATGTCCGCATCAAGGCTTTCTTCGGTGGAGGTAGAGAGACTCCCTGGGAGACAGCTGGACGCGGACCGGAGGGAGCCGTGACCGGCCAGGCCCCATGTGGGAAAGAGAGCCAGGAAGTCAGTCCCTCGGACGTGCCCACAGGGCAGCCTTGCTGTGCTTGCTAAGCCGCGGGGTCTGGCCCAGGTCTGGCCCCAAGAAGCCCAGCCCTCTGCGGAACCAGGACCAACAGCCCAGAATTCTCGGGGCGGGACATTCCGATGGCAGTTGGAGGCAGCGGTGGGGAGAGGCTGGAGCACCCTGGAGCCCACAGTCCTGACAAGGGCAGCACAGGGGACAGGCCACAGGGAAGGCAGTGACCAGGCTTAGGGAAGGGGCAGCCACGGGGGCGTGGGGCAGCCCACCCCTAGGATGATAACTCTCAGCCTTGCTTAGCTGAGCCAACTGGCTCTTTCTCAGCCCTGGGGTTAGTTGGGGGGACGGGGGGGTGGGGGAGCAGGGGGAGCCCGGGTGCTGCCAAACAAGAGCCTTGACAGGGACCCAGGCCAGGCCCAGCGGCAGTTCTTTTACTGGACCAAAGCAGCCACCAGCGGCTCCAAGGTTCCTCCCGCAGCCGCGCCCAGAGGGGGTCCGGAGGGCATGTCACAGGCAGAGCCGAGGTGGTGTCAGATGGACACCCTAAAAGCCACCGGGGATGCCGCGTCCCCGGGGACGAGGCTGGGCCTTCTGGATTCAGAGCCCCCACCCTCAGTCTCCGTGATGCTTTGCGCTGCTCGGGGCAACGGGAGACCGGCAGCTGGTGCCACGACGTTAGGGCCAAACAGTGTCATTGCTGTTGTCTGAAGGTGCCACCGAGTCCCCTTGGGAAATGCTAGGCCCTGCAGGGGGCACCCCTGTGGGTTTGCCCCAGGGTCCTGGGGGCCCCTGACGACAAGGTGTAGTCCATGTCACCTTCCCAAAGTCTTTGTCCGAAAGAATCTCTGGTTTGCACCGTGGTTTGGGGGGGACTTTTCTCTCTCCCACCTGCTACTAGTCCTCGTGCCAGCGAGTAGGAGTCCCGCAGACGCCAGGGCCCCTGGTGAAGGCAGAAGCATCTGGAAGGATGCCCTCGAAGGAGCGTCCCCCGAAGGAGCGTCCCCCTCATCGCAGAGGCTCAGCCAATGAACGCGCCCCAGTGTGGAAGCCCAAGCACTGAGGAGCTGCTGGGCACCCAGGCTCCCCAGCTCTGCTGCCGTTTGCTTCCTGTGTCTCTGCTCCCCGCTGCCCTGAGATGCTGGGGGGGAGCGGTGGAAGCTCAGCCTCCAGCCTCCTTCCCGCCGGGGGCCCTCCGGGCCTGTACGCCGACATCAGGGCAGCTGGCAGTGCTTGTGGACAATGTGGGCCACGGCCATGGGCACGCGGGAGCCGTCCCCGCAGCCTCCGGGGACGAGGGCGGTGACAGGCACATGGGGGGCATCTGCGGGGTTCCAGGACCTCTGCGGAGTTCGTCAGTGAATCCCAGCCGGGTTCCCAGCCGCGAGCCAGTGTCGCCCCAACAGGTCAAGGCCCAGGCCTGCAGGGAGCGAGCCAGCCCCGTGCGGGACCCGCACCTGCTCTTATCCATACCAGGACTCTTTGCTCTTGGGCGCTACGGTAGATTGACAGCGGGGAGAGGGCAGCCCTGGGAGTGGGCCGGGGCCGGGGGCAGAAGGGGGGGGGCAGATGCTCCTGTCGAGGGAGGGGGAGGGGTTTTGAAAGACGGGAAGCCGCAGGTACCTTGCTACGCCTCCACAGCCCGAACGCTCTGGTGCCTCCTGAACCCCAATTTAACTGCCCCTGCAAGGTACCAGCACCCCAGGCCCCTAGGGGTGCCGTCTTCCCAGTCCCCGCGGCAAGTCCAAGCGCCCACACTTGGGGAGAGGCTGGGGAATCCATCTGGGGAACGTGAGCATGCCATGTGTTGTCACAGCTGCGTGCTGACGACAGCAGCACCCCAGGTGTAGACCAGCACCCCGGGTGTAGACCAACACCCAGGTATAGACCAGCAGCCCAGGTGTAGACCAGCAACCGGGTGTAGACCAACCCCCCAAGTGTAGACCAGCAACCGGGTGTAGACCAACAGCCGGGTGTAGACCAACACCCCCGGTGTAGACCAGCAACCCGGGTATAGACCAGCCGCCCGGGTGTAGACCACGCACTCTCAGTGATTCAGGGCTGCCTCCGGGGCACCCCCCCCCC
>PVHY01019858.1:0-26629 GCA_004024945.1 Uropsilus gracilis | reverse complement strand
ACAGAGGGGGGATATGGAGGGAGGAGGAAGGGGGATACAGAGGGGGGATTTGGAGGGAGGAGGAGGGATCAATTAATTCACAATTGTGACAAATCAATAAAATGAATAAAAAAAATCCCTGTTAGAACAGAGCAAGAATTATCTCTCTTCTTCAGATAAAGACACTGGGGCTCTATGGAGTCCCATAACGCATCCAAGGTGACACAGAGGATCAGAATCTGAACTCTAATTCAGCTCTTCGTTTCTCAGGGAGAAGATATTTTGTTGAGTCTAGTTTTAAATTGAGTTTTGGTAAATGAAGTTTTGATTTTGAGTTTGATTGATACTTGGTAATGATACAGCATTGTGCTTAGGTGTATCAGACCAGGAACCAGATCACCTAGCTTCAATTCCAGTTCTGCTGCTTAATTTTTATGTCACTTTAGGGAAGGCACTTAACATCAGTATGTCTTAGTTTCCTCATCTGTAGATGGATGGGTGGTGATAATAATAACACCTATTGAGATGCATTACAAGAGATATCACAGAATAAACAAAAATCTTAAAAAATATTTCATTTTCTTATTAGTCCCCTGATAAGTTAGATTTTTAAATGTTGCTCATCATTAACTATCCATCATATATTTTAACAGATGCTAGACTGTGTGAAAGTAATAACACTTTGATATACTAGAAAGATTTTCATAAAAGTTCGTGTTTGTCTCACTCTCCAGGTCAAAAGTGCTAGAAAGTTCTAGATTGAACCTGTACTAATACTTGTGCTTCTTGGGGACAGTCCACTTATAGCAGTTATTCAAATGTGAAAATGGTTGAATTGAAAGACTTTGGGTTCAAGTGAGGGAGGGAAGAGGCGGAAGAGCTGGGTGAGATGTGCCCAGCTCTGAAAGCCCAGCCTCTGATCTCTCACCTTCTATATGTTGTGGGTTTGGTTTTCAGTAACATTCTCTGATGAAGCAGGAGCAGAGATGACTTTATTCTCAAGTGAAAATCAAGTTGGGCCTCTTTTCTCCTATCATTCATTACCAGTCAGCACCCACATTACCAGTCAGCACCCATGTATAGGCCCCATTGTGTGACAGGTACAGGACTGTGCCCCAGAACAGAGACTAAGTGACATTGAGTTTGTCCTTCATAAGCAGGATTATCTCCAGAGCAGCGGTAAGTAGACATGGTAGCATTAGTCTGGCTAAGTAGGATGACTTGTGGGTGAAAGGCTACTCCCCTTTGTGATGGTCAATGTGAATTTTTCTAGGTTAGGCCATGCATCTCCTAAAGCTCTCTGCTAAAAGGGGATGTCTCATTTGGGATATTAGCTTTGAAGAGCCTCACCAGGTCACATATTTCAGTTAATATCAGTGTTCCTGGAAGGGACATAAGTTAATGGAAGGGACATAAGACAGATGCATTTTATAAAGGAGAAGAAGTTCCTAACCTCTTGCCACAGGTGACAGAAACAACTCTGAAAGGTTACCAGTGATGTAATCATTTCCCTCAGTGTTTTTTGTTTGTTTGTTTTGTTTTTTTGAGACTAGGTCTCGCTCTTTTTGCCTGTGTAACCGCAGGCTCATGTTGCCCGGGGTACCACACACTCAAGCAATCCCCAGCCTCAGCTTCCCAGGTAGCTAGGATTACAGGTGCACACCGCCATGGCCAACTATTTTTTTGGAACTAGGTCTCGCTATGGGCCCCAGACGGGACTTGAACCGTGATCCCTAGCCCTGGCCGCTTCATAGGCTGAAGCTTACAGGCATGAGCCACCGTGCCCGGCCATTTCCCTCAATGTTTTATCCTCCCTGGACATCAGACAGACTTTTTGGCAGTGCTAGGCAACCAGGCTGTGTGAGTGAAGAAAAGGGGAGGACGGAATATGATGTGGGGGCTGGAAGGGAGATAAAGGTTTACTAGAGGTGGGGAAGGTGAGTGCTCCTGCCCTTTCAGCATTTTATTCATATAAATTCTGAGTCAGATTTACTGGTACGTGTTCTTGAGTAATGAGCAGAACCCTGAACTTGAAACACCCAACCCTGGTTGAGTCTTTCCTCCCTTTCTTCCTTTCTGCTCAGGTAATATGATACTAGACAATTCACTTGGCTTGTTAGAGCTTCAATTCCCTCTGCTATAAAATGGCAGTAAAATATCTCTCACTCTGGGTTGGTAAAATGATATATAAGTGTATAGCATTGAGTACAATGCATGGTTAACTGCCAGCTGCTCTGGAAATGGCAGCTAGTTGTATTTCATTCCATTGAGGAAACAGATTGGTATGTGTTCATCTTTCTTGTTGTTATGTTTGTCTGACTTCCTAGGCCCTTGAAAATTTTGCCTTGGCATTGAAGAACACTGCCCAAATGCTCCAGATGTTTGGGGCCTGCCTGGCCACAACAGAGTTGCCCAGAGGTGTGCCATCCACTGAAAGCCTTTTCACATCCCACATGAGGCAGCGGGACAAGCTGCAGGTGAGTGGTCAGTGGCCTCTCACAGACCAACCACTATACTGGCAGATGGTCTAGCCTCCTGGAGAGAACCAGGAGCAGAATTAAAAGTTAAACCCTCACTTGTGGTACATATACCCAATGGAGTAGTGAGTAGTGCTTAGTGATCAAAAAAAGAGAATGCCATTTGCAGCAAAATGAATAGGGATTCTGTTAAGTGAAATAAGTCAGAAGCAAAAAGTATCAGATGGTTTCACTTATACATGGAATACAGAGAAACTGAACAAAAGGTTCAGGGGAAAGACAAAATAAGCAAGCTGACCACAGATTTGCAGCAAACAGCAGGGTAGAGGGAGAGAAGAGCGCAAGGGACTGTGGTGATGGTTCACGAGTGATTTGGTGTTGGGGGAAATTTGGCAACTACACCTGAGGTGAGAAACCAATTACTGAACACAAATGAACAGCAATGTAAGAAAAATTTTTTAAAAAGTTAAAGCCTTGTTCCCACATATAATGTGAAGAGTAGTCTCTTAAGACTGAGTGGTGTGTGTAGAACACATCCTAGTTTTGTGCTGGCAAGAGGAGTTGAGTGATCCCTTTCAAGGGCAGGGCTTCTATTATCTGCTAAGGACAGAGCAAGATGTATTGTGCTGAAAGTGCAGTAAGGGAGGGAGAGAGGACTTTGGATTTGAAGTATAAGCTTTCCTGTGGCTGTTGTGAAGTTTTAGGGCAGTCTAATAGCTGACTTACTGCTTCATGTTCTCAGGGATGTGCTTTTTCATTTGGGGATTCATTTGAGAAAGAGGACTATGAAAGGTGCTCTGAGCTGGGTCTGAGGAGCGGTACCTATTAAATGATTCATAAAAACAGTTCAGAACCCGTTGAGAAGGAAGCCAGTTGGATTCTTTCAGATCATGCAGTAAAGGGGAGTCTTCCTCAAACTTACTGATGGATACCAGTTCCTTTCTGCTTCCAGAAGTACAAATAGATTGAGTCCATTATTTCATGGAAGAATAGAACTCAACAGAGCAGCAAATTGAGGCTGCAAGGATACACATTGCTTTACATGTATTCTTGCTATGTAGAGCTGGAGAAGAGTTGAGCTCTTTCATCCATGACCCAAAATTTGCAAAAATGCTAGGTGGTTGATTTTTTTCTCCCTTTTTAACATTCATGGCTCCCCACCACTACATACTACATATTGGTCAGGAAACACTGTTTAATTTTCTTTAAGGGCCTTGGTATCAGATTTTAAGACTTGGTGCAAAACTGTGAAAGCCTGAACATTTTCCCAGTGAAAAGGTTCCTGGATCCAGTTCCAACATGGGTGTGAGTGGGAGCTTCCTCCCCCCCCCCACCATTACGCAATACTCAGGAGGCAGCAAGTGTCTGAGAAGTGACTGCAGTGCTGTTTTATCTACATAAAACAAGCATCAGATCCCACAGATTAAGGGCTAAGTTTCCTGAGACTGTCTTCTTGCTTTGGACCAACCTGGAAGCTTGCCAGAGTCTTTCCTTTTGGGGCTTTTATGAAGGCTTCCTAACATAGGCCCAGTTGATTAGTCTTTGGTAATGATAATTGAACTCAATTTCAACCCCTTCCTCTCCCTTCCCTGGAGGTCTGGGGGTATCCTTATGTACTTTCAAAAGTCACCTCCTTCACATAGTAAAAATCATCTTTATCACTTTTCATACTTAGAAAAATCTAAGGGTTTGGGGTGCTGAGGGTCAGAAACTGGATAAAGTCCAACTATATAGGAAAATATGTCTTCTATCACAGTAATCACACTTGAAATAATCACATATCACACTTGAAAATGCCTTAGAAACTTGACATTTTTCTTTGCCAACTATATTGACCAAATTCACCTCCCATGACTCTTGAGACAGCTCAGTTGCAGAAAGTAGGGTCTAGGACCCCCTGCCAGAGAGGCGTTGACTGTCACAGGCCCATAGTCATAGATCTGGGTCTGCAGAGTTACCTAGCATCTGAGTGAATGAGTGACAGTGCTGAGGGCTGCAGGCAGATGCTGTGCCTGGGCTCCAGCTCCGGGCTCATGAGTGAGTATGTGCTGATCGAGAGGGATATGGAGAGGCTGCAGAGCAGAAGCGTGACAACAGGTAAATTAGGGAGGCCTCTGGGGCACAGGGGAAAATTTAGGATTTTAGATGAAGACTCTTATCTGAAAGGTGAAACCAATGAGTCAGGTCTGGCTGCATGTGCAGTAAGGATTCCCATGAAAGGCAGGTGGATGAAATGTCTACCATTTCTGCACAGGCAGAGTCCTGTGGAGGGAAAGGACCAGTCTCCAAGGTGGAGAAAGATCATTTCTTGTGCATGATGACCAGTTGTTCTCAGAGTTGAAACATGTAGCTGTGGGCAAAGGAGGCTAAAACATCACTCAGATTATGTCCAAAGGTGTCTAACATAACAAATAACTTTATACTCTAGTTATCATATCTAAGTTTGTTTAAACATCCTTATCTGATGAGTGGAACAAGTGAAAGGAATTTAGAAGGCTCTACTTAATTAACCTTTTAGTAAGGAAAAAAAATGCAGAATCTTGTATAAATGCATCTGTTATGCATTTGCATTTGTATTTCCCATTATGATAAAGTCATGGAGAATGCTTACAACTAGTCCAGGCATGGTGGCTCATGCCTGTAAGCTTCAAGCCTATGAAGCGGCTGGGGCTAGGGATTGTGGTTCAAGTCCCACCTCGCATGTAGTGAGACCTAGTTCCAAAAAAATAGCTGTGCGTGGTGGTGAGCGCCTGCAATCCCAGTTACCTGGGAAGCTGAGGCTGGGGATTGCTTGAGTGTGTGGTACCCCGGGCAACGTGAGCCTGCAGTTCCACAGTCAAAAATGGCAAGGCCTAGTCTCAAAAAAAAAAAAAAAAAAAGAATACTTACAACTATTTTAAGATAAAATTCTCATAGCAGTTTGTCCAAGCATTTACTTAGATTCAGAGTATTAAGTGAATTGGGATTAAAAAGCATAATTATTTTGTATTTGCCAAGTAATACTAATATATCCCTTTAAAGATAATGCAGAAGGTTTCTTAGAGATTTTTTTACGGTGACTGAAATTAGCCTAATACAGTTTAGTTTCTGTGCTCTTTATCTTGTAAACTAGAAGCAAAAGTACACAGACATAGTACAATAATGACTAATGTCAGAATCCTGCTGGAATGCTGGAATCAAATAATCTGAGAGAAGTTAAGACCCTTTTTAGTGGCAAAGAGAATACAAAAGCTAAGACTACTTACTAATGTATCCTCCCCTTCCCAACATACCTGATTAACTGTACTTATATCATCTGCAACCTTATTTACTTTACACTATTGTATTTTCCTTTTTTATTATATTACTTATTTTATTTTACATTGTTATCTACTCTGGGGTTCTCTCACCACCTTATCACCCCGAACCATCATCTTAGTCTTTTGTGTCCCCTCACTCCTGATTTCCTCCTCTCCCTCTCATGCTGTATGATTCAATTTTGCTAAAAATAAGTTTTAAATTTTTTCTTGTCTGTTTGTTTGTTTTCCCTTTGTCCCTCATATAAGTGAGACCATCCAGTATTTCTCTTTTTCTTTCTGGCTTATTTCTGTTAGCATGATTCCTTCTAGTTTCATCCATATTGCCACAAATGACGTAAATTTGTCTTTTTTGATTGACAAATAGTGTTCCATCATGTACATACTCCACAGCTTTCTGTACCATTTGTCTACTTTGAGGCATTTGGGTTGCTTCCATATCCTGGCTATTGTAAATAGCTCTGCATTAAACATCTGGGTACAGGTGTCTTTTTGGATTAGAGTTTTTGTAACATTTGGATAGATTCTTATAAGTGGGATTGCTGGATTGATTGGGGGTTTCGTTTTCAGTAGTTTCATATAGTGTCTGGATCAGTTCGCATTCTCACCAGCAGTGTAAAAGTGTCCTTCTCTCTCCACATCCATGCCAGCACTTGCTGTTGCTCATTTTTTTGATATGGGTCATTCTTACTGTTGTAAGATGGTATCTCTTTGTGGTTTTGATTTGAATTTCCCTGTTTATTAGTGATGTTGAACATTTTTTTCATATTTTATTGGCCATTTGTATTTTCTCTTTGGAGAACTGTCTTTTTAGATCTTCACCCCATTTTTTGACTGGGCTTTCATCTTATTTTTGTTAAGTTGTGTGAGTTCTTTATGGATCTTTGTTAGCAGACCCTTACCACTGTGTTTAAGATGAAGATTTTTTCCCCATTCAGCTGGGTTTCTTTTTGTTTTGTTTTTTGCTGTGCAGAAGCTTTTTAGTTTGATGTAGTCCCAGTTGTTTATGTTTTCCTTCATTTTTTTTAGCATCTGTAGATGTGTCCTGAAAGAGGTTTCTGAAGTGTAAGTCTTGGAGTGTTTTGCCCATGTTTTCTTCTATGAACTTTATGGTTTCAGGTCTTACATCCAAGTCTTTTATCCATTTTGAGTTGGTTTTTGTACGTGGTGTGAGGGAGTAGTCTAGAGTCATTGTTTTGTATGTAGTGATCCAGTTTTCCCAGTACCACTTATTGAAGAGACTGCCCTTGTTCCACTGTATGCCTATAGCCTCTTTGTTGGAAATTAGTTGACTGTACATATGTGACTTTTTCCCTGAGCATTAAATTCTGTTCCATTGGTCTGTGTATCTGTTTTTATTCTAGTACCATGCTGTCTTAATAATTGTGACTTTGTAATGTAATTTGAAGTTTGGGAGTGAAATACCTCTGCTCTCTCTCTTTTCAGTCAGGAGTGCTTTGGCTATCCATGGTCTTTTATTATTACGTTACTTTACACTATTATTAATTCATCATGTCTACAAATATTTAATGAGTACTGATGAGATAAAAGGAAAAGAGAGCTGATACCCAAGAGTAGAAAAGAAAGGATATGTCCAGTTTCCTGGCAGAAATACCAGCCAAGTGGCCATCTTGAGGTATTACCAGGAGTGAACAGACCATAGGAAATATCCAAAGAATTTTGAGGGATTAGGCCAGACAAGTTAAATTATCTTGTAGTAAGTTAGGACTAGATATGGGCAATGGAAATCTTTAAGAGCATGAATAGTACAGTGAGGTGGGAGACAAGAAGCAAATTCATGCAGCTGAGAGGATCTGCATAGAGGATCTGAAACTCCTCTGTGAGCTCTGTGCTATGAGAGGGCTGGAGGTAACTGGGTCTGGAGGGATAGATTCAGCACTCATGTACATGGCAGTGATCATTCTGCAGCTCAGGGCCTGTACTCAGGGCATATCAGACCAACAACCTGTGTATCCCAGGAACCAAATTCAGAACTCCCAGGAGCAAAACCCTAGACCAGACACTGCCCCTTGGCTTCCTTCTGAGTACTCAGGCACTGAGCACAACCTGTGCTCTTGGATTTTTAAAAACATGATTTATTATTGTTATTTTTTATTTTTCATACAACACTGGTTATATTTGTGTTTCCATTATGGCCCCTTTCTAGACCACCACTCTACTCCCCCTTTCCCTGTTGTCCTCTCTGGTTATTCCAACTCCTCTCTCACTGTAAGTCATTGGTTAATCCTTGGCCTACTCATGTCTTTTTTTCTAAGTATTGTCCTCCTTCCTGGATGAGGACCTGTGCTCCTGTAATGCAACAGTCCAGGCTGCTGGGATTTCCAGGGGTTACTGTGAGGTGGGCAGCATATCAGGAACCTCTCATAGGGTAGGTGTATGGCATGATTTTCCAGTATTCTTTATTGTGGCACTTCCTATTGTGGAGATGGTCACGCTGGCTGTCTCCTCCTTTTCAATCTATCACATGATACTGCTCTGCTTATAGTTCTGGCATCTGGTTTTGGGGACCCAACTCCCAGCCACTGGCAGTACAGAAGTTCCCTGGTGGGGACAGACTCCAGCAGGTAGTTGATCCAGTTCCTCTCTTTTCTCATGGTTTACAGCTCTGTCATGGGGCTGCAGCCATGTCTCTGTGGCTTTCTTCCCCCATTGTTGGAGGAAGGAGTTTTGCTCACATTGCAGACACTTCTTGACCAGGTGTCAAGCCCTAGTTCCCTAGCCCCAGAGACCTTGTAGTAGAGCTCTGTGAGAAGTAACCACAATAGATAGTCTCTCAGCCTTGTCTCTTGTCTTCCTTCCAGTGCTCTTTGGGTCCTACCTAGGTGGTGAGTGTACCGAGAGCCATTATTTGCTCCATTCCCTTCCTGTATGTCCTCTAGCTGGATTGTTGGTTTCTATTCTTCCTAGTGCAGATCTGATTGAGGTGGAAGCAAACCAGAGGGGGATGCTCCAGGCCTGGCAGAGGCTGCCCAGTCCCCTGAGCTGTTAGATTTGAAGGTGGTAATCTGGTATCTTCCCTAGTTGCAAAGACTTTAGCTCCCATGCAAAAAAAAAAAAAAAGTGGAATAAAATAAAATAAAAAAGCAGAATAAGGTTACCTTGGAAGTATTCATCTTTCCATGCCAAACTGAAATTGCTGCCCATTTTTGCCAAACTTCGGTAATTATAAAAGGTTCCATTTTTGTGACAGAAAGAGAGGCAGGTGATTATGGATGAGACCACAGGATAAGCCAGCAAATTTTCTCATGATTATCAACCAGCAATTATGATGCTATAATTGCATGGCAATTTCTCCTAGTATTTGGCATTCAAGATCTATCATATTCTTGTTTTTGGTCACTGTTGTGATTAGTATCAAATTTTGTTAATAATTTCACTTTTAATTTACAACCACTAGCTGGGCACAGTGGCATGTGCCTGTAAATGAAAGCTTATGGAGTCACAGCTGGGTCTAGGGATCAAGGTTTGAGTCCCATCCAGGGCAACACAGCGAGACCTAGTCCCAAAAAAATAGCTGGGCATGGTGGTGCACACCTGTAATCCTAGCTACCTGGGAAGCTGAGGCTAAGGATTGCTTGGGTCTGTGGTACCATGGACAACGTGAACCTGTGGTTCCACAGGCCAAAATAGTAAGACCTAATCTCAAAAATAATAATAATAATAATTTACAATCACTACCTTAGATGCACACAAAACAGTAGTAGCTTTTGGAAAGGGAATGCGGGTGGACAGATGACAAAAGACGGACTTTCTCCTGATACATTCATTCTTTCTTGTATTTGGAATTTTGTATTATTCAAATATATTACCTTAAGAAATAGTTGCTTTTTTTAAGTGGCAGGTTAACTTTTTTAGCATTTAATTTCCTAGGTGGAAAAAAATACTGATCTATTTGCCTCACCTCAAATTTACCAGTAAATTGCTTTTGTTAATGCCTCATAGAAGAGCCTCTATTTTCTCCTCTCTAGGATGAACTGAAATTACTTGAAAAGCAAGGGGCCACATTGCTGTCTTGCATTCAGGAACCAGTGACCAAATATTCCACCAGCAAACTCAATCCCAATGAACTTGAGAATGTAGCTACCATGGAAAGGTGAGTGAGAGATGGAATCTGCCTTTTCAAGGGGAAATGCATAAAACTAAATGATCTGACAGAACCAAGGATAAATTGGGACAACTAGTATTGCCTCTTGGTAGGGTTATTTGAGACAACAAAGGGAAAAAGATAATATCGATCTGCCATACATCTACCTAGCTCTTTCTATAGGAATGTCGTTCCCTTCTCTTGTAACTTACTGTGATTCTGGCCTTCAAAGGTGGTAATAGTATTAAGTGAATTTCATTTCCAAATAACAGTTTGATTAGGTATTGTAGTTTACATACCTGTCATTTTAGATAGAAAGGGATGGTATAAAAAGAAGTTACCTGAGACTGGTTTTAAAGCCTGGCAACTGTATTGGAAGGAAAATTTCTACCTCACATTGAGGGTGTCCTGCCTGAATGATGGTAATTGTGGAGAACAACTGAAGCATGAGAAAGTCCTAGGCAACAACCTTTCACAGTGAGGAGATCACTACAATGAACACTACTAAAAGCAGGTGTTAGCTAAGTGTGCATTTCCTGTGGAAAGTAATGCTAATAACCATAATGTCACTTTCTCATTCTTTTTTGACAGGTTATTGGTTCAGTTGCATGAAACAGAAAAAGCCTTTCATCAGTTTTGGTCTGAGCATCACCTGAAGCTTAACCAGTGTCTGCAGCTACAGCACTTTGAGCACAACTTTTGTGAGGTGTTATTTTCCTGTTTAATAAAACATTCTTTTATAGCTTAGTGACCACTGATGTTCTCTTTCCCTTTGAATTCTAGTATTGGCCTTTCTTCTCCTCCCTAGTCCAGCTCCCTCCATGTATACTTGTTTCCCCATACACTGCCCTCTTCTCATGTTTTGGGGAAGAAGTAATGTCCTAGGATCCCATTTTCCTGGAATATATGGCATTTCAGTGGCTTATGTTCCTTTCTGACTGATATTCTGTGTAGTTTTACTATCCCATCTACATTCCATCACAGTATCCTCCACCCTTTTCCCAGCTTAATCTAAACTTTAATGCATTTTAAAATGTGTGTGTAGGTAAATACAAGTCATGAGTCTTTTTGTATTTGTATGTATATGTTTAGAATATAACAAACTTATACCTCCAGGTCAGCGTTCATTTGTTTACCTCTGGACTGCTCTGGTGTGTCTTGCAGGTTAAGCTTGCTCTGGACAATTTGCTGGCAGAACAAGCAGAATACACAGACATTGGAGACTGCTTGATACATGTGGAACAACTTCTTAAGGAGCAGAAGACTCTGGAAGGGAAAGGCAAGGTTCGTTTTTGCCATTTATGTGGACTAGGAGAGATGTTGCTGTGAACAGTGACAGATCGTGCTCACGCCTCATTGTTCAAAGATTGCTAAAGGACTCAGGAGAATCGGAATGCTACCCTTTAGTCACTTCCTTTCATCCCAGGTCCCCAGATAGATAGGTAGGTACTTTCATCCCAGGTCCCCAGATAGATAGGTACTTTCAAAACCATAATGAGTATTTACACTGCTAGTAGGAAGGCAAGCTGGTCCAGCCATTATGGAAGGCTGTGTGGAGAACCCTCAAACTACTGAAATGGAACTACCATTCAATCCAGCAATCCCACTTATGGGAATCTACCCAAAAGATGCCAAAATATTCATTCAAAAGGACACCTGTATGCCTATGTTTAGTGCAGCACTATTTATAATAACCAGGTTATGGAAACAACCCAAATACCCCCAAACAGATGAATGGGTCAAAAAGCTGTTGTACATTTACACAATGGAATAATACTCAGCCATCAAAAAAGACAAACTCATGCTATTCACAGCAACATGGATGAAGCTGCAAGAGATTATGCCAACTGAAAGTAGTCAGAAAGAAAAAGAAAAATACCAATGGTTGCACTTTTTTGTGGAATTTATATAAATCCAAAAAAGGACAATAGTAAAAGCTAGCAAATTGACTATAGAAATGAAACACCCAACAAAGAAGAGAGTAGGAGGTGGTTGAAACAGGGGTTGGAAGAGCACAAAGGAAAATGGTGATGGGTCACAGGTGATACAGTGGTGAGAGAAATATGGGAATTACAACAATGTAAAATAAGTAAATTAACTAATAAAGCTAATATAAATCATTTATGTTTAAGGCACTCAAACTAAAGAAAGCTTGGGGCAGGAAACACCATGGTGAGTAATGCCAGCTGTGCAAATTCTTTTAGGACTCCTGGAAGTGGAGAGTGGAGGCTCAGGTGGGGGTGAGAGTTCAGGGTGACCCTGCAGGTTTTGGGATCAGCAGTGTGAGTGGAGCAGCACCTTGGATTAGGGTCACAAAGAGTTCATCACCAGCAAGTCAGGAGTTTCACCAGTCAGCTAGGAATCCCACCCTGTGGCATAGATGTGTGCGTGGGGTAGAGAGAAAGGAGGGGAAGCTTTAAAAGGGAAAACCAGGGGAAAAAATAGCACCCAGTTTCATAGCAAGCAAGACCATGAAAAGGGGGCTGTTGTCGCACTTTAGTTCTGTTGCTACCTAGAACTGGCAAAGCTTTCTTCTTTCTCTGAACCTGAGAATTGTGAATATCAAATTCGTAAAGGAATATGTGTTTCACAATTGTCATGCTAGAAGCAAACAGTTTCCCAGATCTGCATGCAAGTCAGTGCTTAGGAGTGATACTATTTTAAGTCTTTATAAATATGGTTTATTACATATTAAGAAAAGCACGCCGTCTCTTTCCAGAGAAGTTGCTTTCTGCCCTTCTTTAATTAGCCTCTATGTTTTTGTCTTTTAAGGTCAAGTCTTCCATGTTAGTACTTCTTTTCTGAACTGATCCAGAAGCATGTTTCCCAAGTGGTGATTTTGTAGCTGTAGAGATTTGATTTTCAAAATGTAATCAAGCGGCACAGATAACACCTCTGAATGAATATGCCTTAGAAATACAGACTCTCAGGCCCCTCCTCAGGATTGAAATCTGTATTTCAGTAATATCTGGAGGTGATTGACAAGCATATTATCATTAGATACATCAACCCCTTCCCCCTCCCAAATGATAGTAACAAATGTGAACCTAGGCTATACAGACTGTGCTGGAACACACGGATCAGTGAACATTTGACAGTCAAACCATTGTGTGCTAATCAGAAACCTTTATCAAACAATGATAAAAAATGAATTTCATGTATGTGTCTCAGATTCTCCAAGACAAACCAACCTTTGTCCATTTTAGCTTTTCTCTAAAGAATACCTTAATAAATGTAAATACCATATCTTCACTTGTGTACATTTATACATTACTAAAAATATTTTATCACATCTAATCTCTATTTCATTTGAAAAATCTGGCTGTGGCATATGCCTGTGTACATACTGAGCAGCCAGAAAGTCCCACTGATTTGGTGGGAAACCAAACAGACAAACCCTGCTTTAATGGGGCTTCCATTCTTATGGGGAGACATATCTAAGTAAAAATAAGTAATAAGTATATCAGATAATGACAAACTACATAAAGAAAGTAGCAAGATAGCAGACATTTGAGTTGGTGGTTGCCGCTTTGGCTGCTGTATCAGGAAAAATCTCTCTGAACAGGTCATCTTTGATCTGCAATCTGCAGAGCCTGCTCAAGATTTGGGGAGAGTATTCAAGGCAGAGTAACTCAAAGAACAAAGGTCTTGGGGCAGGAACGAGGTTGGTGAGTGGGTGGAGCTTAGTAAGAGAAGAAGTGGGGGTGGGAGCAGTAGAAAAAGAAGTAACTGCAGGATGCTCTGAGGTGTATTCAGGATGCTCTGAGGATGCTCTGTGTCCCCAGATGGAGTGGCTGCCTTGACTTCTCCTTTCTGCCTGCCTCCTTCACCTATGGTCTTTAAACATACTCTAAAGATCTCAACCTGGTCCAGGGGTGAATCCTGTGGTCATGAGATAGGGGGATGGCCCATGAACCCATTAACCCTCCTTCAAAGGCAAGTTTCCTAAACCAGCTGGATTAATTACTGCACATTACCCTCAGAGCCCAGGCAGACTAGTTTTACCCATTCTGTGCTTTGCTTAACCTTTCTAAAGGATGGAGTAAACTTACTCCTCTACTTTTATTTAAATCAACCAGTTATCATAATTGGGACCTTTAAGTGGGTGTTTGCTTAGATTTCTAAGAGGCTTTGTTTCTTCAGGTGACAAGGGTTGGTTGGTCTTTCCATTTGTCCTCTGAAACATTATAGGAACCATGTGCTGTCGCAGCAACAATGAACCTGTTTGCAGTTTGTCCTTCAGTCAATACTCAGGGCTCAGTTTTCCTTTCAGTATAGTCACATACTGATGGCTGGATTGTACCAACTTTCTAATTCTGTGTGGTGATACGATCCTCATAGGTAACCTCTAAGCCAAACCACTAACCAGACTTGGATCGCCTCTTCTTTTGTCTTATTCTGGTTTGCAGAGTTAGAAATATTCCAAATGCAGCTGGGCATGGTGGCTCATGCCTGTAAGCTTCAGCCTATAAAGTGGCCGGGGCCAGGGATTGCAGTTCGAGTCCCGCCTGGGGCCCGTAGCGAGACCTAGTTCCAAAAAATAGCTGGGCGTGGTGGCGCGTGCCTGTAATCCCAGCTACCTGGGAAGCTGAGGCTGGGGATTGCTTGAGTCTGTGGTACTCCGGGCAATGAGAGCCTGCGGTTCCATGGGCAAAAATAGCAAGACCTAGTCTCAAAAAAAAAAAAAAAAGAAAAGAAAAAGAAATATTCGAAATGCTTATTTCTGACCCTGACAAACAATGGATCCAGGCATTCTCTTCTTTAAAAGTAGAATCTGAAATTTGCTGGGGCCTCTGGTGATGGCCATCAGGGATTAGTCAGGTCAAGGCAGAGAGGACAAATAGGATTGCAGTCCTGACCACTCTCCACAAGATCAGGGGCCAGCTCTGCTGTGTTCAAAAAGGTATGAACCCAAATCATAACCTCCTAGGTATGTAATATAGCTGGAGGGGCTTTTATTTTATTTTATTTTATTTTACTGTTACTATCAAAATTCAAGTCTATTTCAACTTAATATTTTTTTACTGAAGTAACAATGGTTATGACACTGTATATGATTGAGAGGAATACCTCTTTGGATGTCAATACACCATACCCACCACCAGAGCACCGATAAGCTTCTTTGTTTTAATGGAAATTTTCGATCACACACAGATACAGATGAACTCATGTGTCTCTTAATCAGTTTCAGAAACCACTAAACTGTTGCCTTTTGTGCGTCATCTGACCCACTTCTTCATTCTTATGACATTGTCTGTGGGTTTGTTTAGGGTTTGCTGAAAGAGCAGTAGCGCTCTTTCCCACGATTTTCTTCCACAGCAGGCAGTCTCACATTTCATCTGTCATAACAGATAAGTCTTGGGGGTCAAGACGGGGATTATCTCTCAGTACAGTCAAGATTTCTGTATGACATGTTGCAACTTGACTATCCAGCCTTCTGGAATTTATAGCATTTGGAAGATGCTAGATGTGATCAGAACACTAGACTTCAGTTGTTTCTTTCTTGCTTTGCAGCTATTTTGTCTATTTAACTTAAGTAGAAGTTGTATAGGCTAAAACATAAACTGCAACTTGGAGACCTTAGAGTGAAGTTCTTTGTAGGTACCTGCTGGATTTAATAGCCATGAGCTATGATTGTGTAGCCCATCACATTCACAGTGGGAAAGTCAAGTAGTCTGGAAAGTGACAAGACACAGGTATTTGAGTTGGACAGAACTGGATTCAATCTTGGGTCTAATACTTCTCACTGTACAACTCTAGGCAAGTGTCTTAGCCTTTATGAACACATCCCCTCATTTGTAAGACAGATAAGAATAAACCTTACTTCACAGAGTCCTGTGAAGCTGTGATTAATTAGAGGCATAGTAGGGACTTAGTGAGTGCCTGAAAATGTGGTAGGTGATCGATTTCGAAAGCTGTTATTATTATCCATATGTTTCAATAGAGGCATCTTTCAGTCAACCCCAAGATACATTTGGACATGCTGCTCACATCTTTCCTTCAACATCTCAAATGTTTGAAGAAGAGCTCTGAAGGGAGAGATGCCATGTGCTTGTGAAGGGCACTTGGAACTCTCCTGTGGTGAAGCACTCTGGACCTAGAAAACCTGTGCTGTTTTTAATAAATGAGGCATCTGGGCTGAAAACTACATCAACAAAGACTTTCTTGCCAGTTTTCGTACTTCTCTATTTGACTAAAATCATATCAATTTGACCAACCAAATGATGTCACCAACCAAAAGAAGTCTTGAGGCTACAGCAGAAACAGCATGGCCATTTTTTCCATGAGTTTTGATCAAAACCAGATTCAGAGCCAGATCACCTGAGTGTGAAGGCTGGCTCTTCTCTTTTCTTCTTAGATCACCTTGGGCCATTGTACTTGTGCCTTTTTGGTAAAAATATTTGTATCTTTTGTAAAAAAATATATTCAAGGATTTGTGATCACAAGTAAAAGAAATGATTAGTAGAAGCATCCAGAACAGAGTCTGACATAGAAAGCTCACAGTGAATGTTAGCTGCTGTCAGTAACATCTCAGAGGGAGTAGGATAAATTCTTGCTACAGAATGCTTTCTAACTTGAACTTACAGTAGCTGGGCAACTCTGCTAAGAGTGTCTCATTTATTCTTCATTCACTGTGCAAGTATTTGTTGGTCTCTGGCCATGCCTAACACTGTTTTAAGTTTTGAGGATACAGCAGCAAAACAGCAAAATGCCCAAGAAATTAGCATTCTAATCTCCTTTTAAGGACCAGCGCATCTGGGGCATTGCTGCTCAGAACCAGTGCACCATTTGTTTATCCCTGACTTCTTTTAAATAGTTGGTGCTCCATTTGTGTTACTTTGTGCTCACAGAATTACTGCTTTTGTTTTGCACAACCATTATTTATTCTTAAAGTCCTACATGCCATTTATCATCTTAAGCTGAGGAGCTAGTGCATGCCAGTGGGTATATAATGTAGAACAGGCAGTAGATAATTGTTCCCCACACAGTAAAGTATGTGATTCTGATTATGAAAGGCACAGATTGTTGTGGGAGTGATAGGGTGTGCTACTCCCCTCTCATTGTTTTTTGTTTTAAGATTGTAGATTTTAAGGACAGGTATGCTAAAATGTAAAAATTATGTTAGTTAAAAAAATTTTTTTAGGGAGATGCAGGAGGGAGGAAGATGAAACAGGTTTTTTGGAAGGCGGGAAATTAGAATATATAAAGGGTGTAAAAACAAAAAAAGGGGATTGAATGACAAGATGGAGATTGAATAGAGAGAGAGATTTAATAAAAGAGAGATGGAAATTGGCCATCTTGTAAAGTAAAGATGTGAGCCATGTGGACTTGGCCAAGGGCCTGAGGGCCTGCAGCCTTTGGCTGGCCCAGGCTGGCAGCATGTGTGCTAAATGCAGTTAAAAAGTTTGCAAATTTAAACTCTGTGTTGGAGTTTGCTTTGTTGAGTTTAACTGGTGTCTGGAAGAGGCTGTGCAAAAGTTAGGCCTAAAAAAAAAAAAAATAGTAAACTTGGCTGGGTCTGGTACTATAAAGTTTCTGTTACCTGAAGACAATTTTAAAAAGGCAGCATGGAAGACAAGGAGGAGCATGCCAAAGGAGCACCCTAAAGAAGAATGTCTTTAAACATGTGGAGAGGAACTCTGACTGGTTGACATTGGTGAGATGATCAGGACTGAGAGACTGAGGATGTTTAGGCAATCTAAAAAAGGACTTTGGACAATGCTGAGAAAGGTTTTGACAATGCTAAAGTAATTGGAGTTTTTTTTTGCATGTTTTTTTGTGTAGTTATTAAAATAATTAAAAAATTAGTTTGTTAAAAAATAAATTAGTCTGCACTGATAGTCTTGCATTGGTTTAGTATTTTGGTTGAGAAGGCTGGAGATAGTAAAAAAAAAAACCTATAAGAGTTTAAACTGTGTTTTTAAGGTTTTTTTTTTTTAGGTTTAAAAAAAAAAGCAGAGAGAAGCTGGTGACTGACTTTTGCATATCAATAGTAGGCCAAGGAGAGGCATTAAAATAAAATGGCAGAGACAGAGAAAGTTTCTTGGAGAAGATGAACTCTATAGGGTAGTTTACACTTGTCTCTGGAGGAGTGCAGGGCGTAGGGGGATTAGGATGTACAAGGCAAAGGGTGAGAGAAGAAAGAGGTTTTACAAGCAGACAGAAAAAAATAGAGAAGACAGGAGACCTGAAGTTCCTTAAACATTTGGGGAACAACAAATGGGTATTTAGTTCAGTTAGAGTAGAAGATGTAGTGAGGAAGTGGGGAAGGAGGAGTCACAGACATCAGCTAAAAAAAAGGCCTTTGGTGCATTGCTCAGGAGTTTGAACTTTCTCCTGAAGATCATAGGGGGGGCATGAAAATATTTGAGACTTGGGAATGAGTGTGTATTGACAAAGCATTGCAGTGGACATGCTTTGAAGGAGAGTTTGAGGAAAGAAAAGAGACTTGCTGTCATAGTCAGAGAGCAAGATGGCTTGAATAGACTGGTAGAGAGGGGCTTAGAATCTAACAGCTATTGGGAAGGCATGTGAACTCTACAGAGCTTGTTAAGTGACTAGTTGAAGAGGGGCAGGGCAGTGGTCTTGAAAATTTTGAAGTCATAAATCAGTGTGAGTTAAGAGAAGGGTAAGTTAAGCCAGGCATGGTGGCTCGTGCCTGTAAGCTTCAGCCTATGAAGCAGCTGGAGGTAGGGATTGTATTTTGAGTCCCACTCGGGTCAACACAGCAAGACCTAGTCCCCCAAAATAGCTGGGTGTGGTGGCATGCTCCTGTAATCCCAGCTACCTGGGAAGCTGAGGCTTGGATTGCTTGAGTACGTGGTACCCTGGGCAACGTGAACCTGCAGTTCCATGGGCAAAAATAGCAAGACCTAGTCTCAAAAAAAAAAAAAAAAAAAGAGAGGGGGGCAAGCTGTCATGACTTGGAGTCATCCTGATGCCTCATCTTACTGTAAAAAGTTAAACCAGGGCAAATATGGTACACTGGCCGCCCCACATGGTCAGCAAGGTGTGTTTGGGCCCCCTGGTCCTGGAGAACTTTGGGAACATGGTAGTCCTGTGTTGACTCAAAGATCAGTGTTGTTTCACACAAACCCAACTGAAATAATCATTTCATCCTCCAGTTCATTGACTCACTCATTCATTCATTTTATTGATCAATTTGTATGATGTCCACTAAGTATTTCATGAAACTTTTGGTGGAAGTGGATGGAAGAAGGAGGAATCTTTCTTTTACTTCACATTAAAGTAAATAAAGAAAATACTTTCAGATAGAGACAGTGCTGGTAGAAAAATGAAAACAAAATGAGAGAGGAGGCCATGCCAGTGTGTTTCAGGGAGTGACTTTAGATACAACAGGTGGGGAAGGCCTGAGAGTGCCCTCTGTTTAAGGTACCTTGTTCAAGTGCTTTAGTGCACTTCTCTTCTCTGCTCTAGTGCTGAGGTTGGTCTCCCTGCGTTGTCTCACTCAGTCACTCTTTCCACCACAGCTGGAGCATTTCTTTTAAAAATGTGATTGAGATCCTCACCTCAAAAACCTCCCCACATCACAATGAGTAAAGGTCAGTTGCTCACAGTGGCAGCAGAGCCCTTCCCAACCCCGTTCTCTCTAAGCTCTCTTTTCTCTTCCTGCTCAGCCCTCTCCTTAAGCCTCCTTCTCCTAAACTGAACATGTTGGTCATGCCCCTAGCTCTTGACCAAGTACTGTGAGGTGTGGTCTTGGCTTCTATATCAAGGGTTCCCAAGACCACATCCAAAGGTGAAGATTTGCTAAGAGAATTCATAGGACTCAGCATATATAAACTTAGGGCTTTGATTTATTACTGTGAAGGACACTGAGCAGCAAAGGAAAATCAAAGGAAACATGTGCCTGGGGTGAAGTCTGGGGGAAACCAGGTGCAAGCTTCTAAGAGTCCTCCCCCAGAGAACCCCATCGGAACCCCCAGAACCCAGCAATGGTGTGCCAATTTTGTGAAATGTTGTCTACCAGAGAAACTCATTAGGAGCTTAATGTCCAGAGTTTTTATTGAGTGCTGTTCCTGTGGGTAGCCAGGTATACACCAAAATCCTAGACTCTTAGATGAAACAAAGCAGGTGTTCAGTATAAAGCATATTGTTTGTACAACTGAGACATGATGAACCATTCTTACTAGATATTAGGGACCCTCTTGATGTTCCCAGATGCCAGTCAAAAGCCAGACTTAGAAGCAGGCTTACCCTCCCTCCCCCACCCCCTTCCTTCCACCAAAAGTCTAGTTTCCAGCCTCCACCATAAATTTACCCTTTATATTCATTATGAAGACCCCTTCCCCCTTGTCTTTTGTTAACTACTGTGTTCTTACAATCTAAGATGTGGTTTTGTTTTGCTTTGTTTTTTCCTATTTCTTTATCCTCCACATGTGAGTGAACTCTTGCAGTATTTGTTCTCTATCTGACTTATTTCACTTAGCATATATCCTAAAGTTTCATGTATACTGTCACAAATGGCAAGGTTTCATCTTCTATATATAAAACCACAGCTTCTTTATTCAATCATCCTTCAGTGGGTATTTAGGTAGTTTCAATATCTTGACTGTTGTGAATAATGTTTTAGTGAATATAAGTGTACATATATTCCTTCAAATTAGTGTTTTTATATTCCTTGGATATTCAGAAGTGGAATAGCTGACTCTAATGGCATTCCTTTTTTATTTTTGAGGAATCTCCATACTATTTTCCAGTGCTTACAATGGTTTGCATTCCCACCAAAAGTGTATGAAATGTATCAGGGCTCACTTTTCTAAAAATCCTTTCCAACATTTGTTGTTTCCTGACCTTTTTGGTATTATAAGCCATCTCACAGGTATGAGGTGATAGCTCATTGCTATTTTGATTTGCATTTCCGAATAGTAAAAAAATGCTTAACATCTTTTCCTGTGCTTGTTGGCCATTTGTATGTCTTTGAAGAAGAGTCAGCTCACATCCTCCAAGTCTTTGCTGTGGAGTACAGCCTCAGATCTGCTTTATGCTCTTTTCTGCACAGTTCAGACAGTACCTTCTTACAGGATCTCACGTCATATATTTAAAATAGCAGTTCCTGAAAGTGGAACTACCGTTTGACCCAGAAATCTTACAATTGGGAATCTACCTAAAGGATACAAAAACACTCATTCATAGGTGTTCATAACTCGCATGTTTATTGCAACACCATATACAATTGCCAAGATATGGAAAGAACCAAATGCCCCAAAACTGATGAATGGCTAAAAAAGATGTGATATAGTTACACAATGGAATATCATGCATCATTCAAAGAAGACAAACATATGTCATTTGCAGCAACATGGATGGAGCTAGAAGGAATCATGTTAGCAGAAATAAGTCAGAAAGAAAAAAGAAGTATGTGATGATCTTACTTAATAAGGGATACAGGGAACACAAACAAATGGACAAGAAAAGTTTAAAACTCCCAACAGAACTGAAGCATAGAGTAAGAGAGGGGGAGGAGGGTGAAAAACAGGAGAGAGGTAGAGCACAAAAGATTAAGATGGCTCACAGGTGACAAGGTGATGGGAGATCCTTGGGGTAGACAATGATGTAATATATATGTATATATACATATAGATGTATATATAGGTGCAATCAATAAAAAATTTAAAAAAATAAAATAGCAGTTCCTCTACCCATACTTCCTGTGCTTCTCTCCTGTTTTATTTTTTTCCACATCACTCATCACTAATATGTTACCTACATATTTAATTGTTTGTTGCCTGTATCCCCCATTGAAGTGTAATGTGGGCAGATATTTTTCTGTTTTTCGTACCATCAACCCCTCAGCCCCAAAGACAGTAACTGGCACTTGTTAATAACATACTGATGAGTTAAAAACAGAAAAATGTAAGCCAGGCACCTTGGCTCGTGCCTGTAAGCTTCAGCCTATGAAGCAGCTGGAGTTAGGGATCGTGATTCAAGTCCCGCTTGGGGCAACACAGCAAGACTTCGTCCCAAAAAATAGCTGGGCGTGGTGGCACATGCCTGTAATCCCAGCTACCTGGGAAGCTGAGGCTGGGGATTGCTTGAGTGTGTGGTACCCCGGGCAACGTGAGCCTGCAGCTCCATGGGCAAAAATAGCGAGACCTAATCTAGAAAAACAAAAAACAAAAAACAGAAAAATATGTGCATGTAGTTAAGACAAAGCAAGCCAGGCAGAGAGAGGTGGCTAAACAGACAAGGTTGGGATTGACCTTGTGGGTTGCAGGAAGCACTTTAGAAAAACACATTTCTTAAGTCTTGTAACTGCCCCTTTCCCGCCTCCATGAAGTTGTCCAAATCAGATCTCCCCCAGATTCTCAACTTCACCTCAATTCTCACTCTCTTCATTGCCTTGTGTCTATCCCATCCCTTTTTCTTCTAGTTTGAGGGGAATTTAGAGTCTCCTGTTCTGTGCTATGTAATACTTCATACTCTTCTAGTGTAGAATTTATCAGTGTTGTAATCATCTAATTATTTGTATAATTCATTTCCTATCTGAAAACTCCATTGGGCTGAAAACTGGCTTTCTGGCGCTGTATTTTTAGGGCCTATCCTAGAACTAAACAGATATTTGAATGAATGACTTGACATCTTTCTGAGTACAGATGACTTTGAACTAGATCAGATTGAATGTCCAGAGAGCTCCCCAGAATCCCCAGCTTCGAATTCTCAGTCCAAGACCTGAATCAACAGCTCCTCAGCCTTCTCTGTGCATGCCAGCCTCCCTATTACCTGGTTTCTGATGCTTGGCTGTGAATGTTCATTTTGCAGGAATCCTTGGAAAAGGCCCAGCTCCTGGCACTCATTGGGGATCAGCTTATCCAAAGTCACCACTATGCAGCCGAGTCCATTAGGCCCAGGTGTGCGGAGCTCAGGCACCTCTGCGATGACTTCATCAATGAAAACAAGAAAAAAGATGACATTTTATCAAAGTCCTTGGAATTACATAAACAGCTGGACAAGGTGAGCCAAATCAATCCATGACTGTAAGATTTTCTGTGACACAGTTTTAATCCTGTGTGTGTTGTTCCTGCCCCACACAGTTGTCGAGAGAGTAAGTGCTTCAGGCAAAACAGTCCTTACACGGCTTTAAAACCTGTGCATATTCCAACCCCTGAGGTACTGGAGGTTAAAAGTCTCCAAACATCCCACCACGCCCCACTAGAACAAACTAAAGTTCATCATGCTTTGTGGGGACACAGATTTAGCGAATTCCCACTTCCGTGGCACATTTGTTATTTTCCTTTCAGGTGAACAAAGAACAAAACTGTATTTGCAAAGTGTTTTCCTCATACAAATTTTCAGACTGTGAGTCCTTTTGGTTCTCCAAATGTCCGTTAAGTCAGAACAGCAATTTACTGGGCATTACTCTCTTCCTGCCAGGAGCATAATGTGCCTTCTATTTAATACTCAAGGCAATCTGTTAGGAAGGTATTAATGGGTTCATTTCATGGAGACAGAAACTGATACTCAGCTTTGGTGAGTCACTGGGTCCCAAAACCGAATTCTCGAGACTCCCCCGGTGACCTTACTGTAGCTACAGATGCCTTGATGTGGTTGACCCCAGAGATCAGAGTCAGGAGGTCTGGGGTGGTGCCCAAGAATCAGCATTTTAGTCAAATGCACAGGTCACACCGGTGCAGGTGTCACAGAGATGCTGAAAAATCCTAAGGTAAGTGATGGACAGGCATGAAGTCCTGACTGCTAAATCCCGAGCAACAGCACTGCCCTGCTCCTGTGCCCTTCAGTGGTGACCTCCGAAGTAAGTGCCCAATCAGCAGTAGTAGTGACTTCTGGAGCCTTTCCTACTCCCAGTCAACTGCTCCCAGAGAGCACACTGCTCTGAGTCAGCATGTTCCCTTCCCATGGCTGTTGCTCTCACCCAGGCTTCAGGGCATCACACTGCCAAAGGGATTTTAATGTCAATGAAATACAGCTGTTTCAGAAGCAGGTGACTCAGAAGGGCTCTTGCCCCGCTGGTTCTGTGTGCTGAGTTCTCCTGAGATCAGCTGCTGTTTGCCTTCTGCTATTTCTGCTCTAGAAATTAAAGTCTGTGTGTGTGTGTATGTGTGTGTAACTGTAGAAAACTCCAGTTTAATGTCGTCTATAGATTTACAGATTTAGGCAGGATGATTAAAGAGTATATTTTTTAAAGTATCTTTGAAAATACGATTTTATATTAATTTGAAAGTCTAAAATTCTAGGAAGAAGTGAAGAGTCGCTCATAAACACTACGTCTTCTCATTTATACACCCATGGTAATCAACAATTTTTGATTGTTGTATATGTTTAGCGGGAAAATTAAAACCACAATGTAAGTGCCTGTAATTTTCCTAAGTACTGCCACTTTTCAGTCCTCCCTTCTGTTCTTGTTTAGTTCTTTTACCTGATCTCTTTTGTTATTTTACATAGTTCTTCATATCATATGGTAAATGAATGTACAAATGTACCTGCACTAGAAGCTTCTTTTCATGTAGATTTTCAGGCAGTAAAATCAGAACCCCATGTCTTTCCATTCAAGTCTTTGCAACCATTCATTTGTTAAAACTCATTACCTATCTGATGTCATTCAAGAATTCTGCAAAGTTAGAGTATTGCTGTTCTGATTTACAAAGTTTTGCATTCTTAGACAATTCCCTAGGAAAGAAAAATGCCAATACAAATGTGGTCAGAGTAAAGTGATGTTTTATTAAAAAAGAACATTCCCTCCCCTAGGAAGGCATATAGGAGGCCAGACCACATGCCTCATAAATCACTTGTTCTCATGTAACCAATTCAGATGCAGGACAAGTAGCTAGTGAGTAAACCCAAGAAGACGCAGGTTGCATTTTTCTATAGTTAAGCTAAATTTAGCAATACTTAACTCTCTTCTCCTGGGTATATAACAGGAATTGTCAGTAGAAAAGGGAAGAATATTTATAGACTGATATGACTGAGAAATAGACAAATACAGAATTGTTTGGACTTGTCCACCTCAAAGTGCTTTTATGGTGGTCACACCTGTGAACTTTATTGTGTTCCACAACAGTCTCCCAGGGTTTCAGATTCTTTGTCAATCCCATAGAAACTTAGACCTCCTGATTGCTGTGGCCAAGCTAACCGCACAGGGCACTGTGTTTCTTTCCAAAAGGTCAGCCAGTGGTGTGAAGCAGGAATCTACCTCTTGGCTTCCCAGGCTGTGGACAAGTGCCAGTCACGAGAGGGGGTTGACACTGCCTTGAACGACATTGAGATGTTCCTGGGCACAGCGAAGGATTACCAGTTACCCAACCCCAGGGACTTCTATAACCAGTTTGAGTTGATGCTCACTGTTGAAACAAAGGTAATAGTCTGGTATATTTTATTTATTTATTTTAAAAATTTTTTAATATTATTTATTTTTATTCTTCAGATCAGTTCTGGGATATTTTAATCCAGTGATTGGTAAAAGGATGTGGACATACTTTGCTTATTGCCTAAAAAAAGTCCAGATTGAGCAGGTTAACCAATTTCTGAGCATTCAGGCAACCTCCTAGACTTCCGATCATTTTGACTCAAATATTTCTTCTGCTATTTGTTTTTCTACAAATACTGTGAGCATCTGTGATGTGTCATGCACTATGCTGAGTGCAGAGGACAACAATGATCAGTGAGACATGTGTCTTTACATTAGGAAAAACTAGGGAAATCTAAAGTAGGGAGTTTATAATTTATTTTAATGATAAAAGGAGTGAATCAATATTAACTATTTTAACAATTTTTAACTATAACAAATGTACTGTACTAATATAAGATGTTAGTACTATGGGGGAAACTGCATGTGAGATACATGGGAATTCTATTATTTTGTAATTTTTCTGTAAATCTAAAACTTATAAAAATAGCATTTATTTCTCAAAAGTTAGCATTATATCTAAATAATATTTAAGACACAGTGATTATCAAAACCACACCAACAACAGACTCTTGTTCTTAAGCACTATCTCTATCTCAGGCTCTTAAAGTGCCTTTTCCTAATATATTGTCATCATACTCTCTAGTGTTGCTGTTTAGAGTCTTCTCCTTTGTTCACTTTCACTACTCACTAGAAAATGAAACAATTTGCATAGCAAATAGCAATTTTCAATTCCTCAAACATTCATGGCGTCCCTTATCTGACCTTTATTCTGGGCGTGCAATCATGCAAACCATAGCCTCTGCAGTCAAGGAGCCGGCAAATTAGTGGAAGATAAACTTGCTCCTTGGTTAAGAGCATAGAATGTGAAAGACAGAATGTGAGGGTGATGTGGGTGTCACAGCTGTCAACTCATTGATGACCAGGGTTGATTTGGATGATCTGCCTGGCTGGGCAGGTGTTCCTGTCCTCCTCACCTTTCCACTCCCGAAGCTATGGGGTAGGTCACTTGACCTTCCCTGGACAGAGATAGATGGTTAAGGGTTTTTGAATACCTGTGTTCCCCAGCTAGAATCTCCAAACAAGATTTCAAGAGACAGAAGAGTGCATAGGGGAGGCAATTAGTGTCAGCTTGGGTGCCCAAGGAGAATATGCCTAAATCTAGTCAGAAAAATTGGGAAGCATTTTCAAGGGAGACAGAGTGAGGGAGGAATGTTCCATAGAAGGAACAGAATGTGCAAAGGCACAGAGGCTAGAAACAGAAGAGCATTTAGGGGAATTGGAGGACCGGAGGTGAGTTTTGGCAGGAAGTGAAATCAAGGTCAAATATGAAGAGCCTGATGCTCTGGATGAGCTGGGTGGTCTTTATTCTGATACAGTGGAAATA
>PVHY01019857.1:0-26626 GCA_004024945.1 Uropsilus gracilis | reverse complement strand
TTTGGATATTCGGGGTCTTTTGTTATTCCATATGAATTTCAGTAATTTTTGTTCTATCTCTTTAAAAAATGTCATTGGGATTTTTATTGGGATTGCATTGAATCTATATATTGCCTTTGGTAAGATGGTCATTTTGATAATATTAATTCTTCCAATCCATGAACAGGGGATGTCTTTCCATTTTCTTACGTCTTCTTCTCTCTTTTTGTAGTGTTTTAAAATTTTCTTTGTATAATTCTTTCACATTTTTTGTTAGGTTTATTCCCAAATAGGATAATCACTTTTGTATGAGAGAAACAGGACAAAGTCAAATAAAAATTGATGATGGAATATATATAGTTATTGGAATCATATAGAAACAAACTCAAATCCTAATCTCAACTGATGAGATAACTTTGGGATGAATGATTATCTTTTAAGCTTCAGTAATTTTATCTCTGAAATAGGAAGTGGTGATAATAAAAGATAGATAGAGAAATGATCAGATTGACATACAGATAGATGGTAGAAAGATGGTGAGATGTCATTATACCTATTACCTTTATGTAGCATAAAATAATAGAGATATAATTTGTATTCAATACATATAGTCTGTCACAATATTTCACATATAAGTTGATTTTTTTAGGAACCTGTTATTAGAGGATAAGTCCTTTTTGTAAAAAGTAAGAATGTGTGGAATTTGTGTTTTCCACCCTACAGTCTATGTTTCTGTGATAGCCAGTGAGAGAAAAGTATGTTTTGCTGTAGACCAGCATCATCCTTCAAATGTCATGGTCACTCTAGCAACTTCCATTTAATAAATGGCTGCTAAGGGTCCAGTGAGTGCTATCCTAGCAACTTCAAATCCATTAAGAGACAATTTACTAACTGCACAAGGTGGGTCAGCTGTAGCATTGGCATTGCCTGTTTACCTGGATCTCAAGACTCTCCTCACATCCATTCTGTGCAATTAATCCAGAGGGCCATTATCTCCATTATCAAATGGATAAACCGCCTATGAGACCAGTAAGAATATACCAGACCCATGAAGAGATAATGTGGTAACCAAGGCAGGGTCAGTCTCTCATCTCACTCTGAGTCACCACAGGCTATCCCACTATGCTTTGTGTCTAAGTCCCAGGTGAGTTTGAACCAACATGAAACAAAATGATGCTTGGAGTTACACCAGTAGGTGGGTACCCTAAATAATGTAAGCCTTAAAGTAAGACAGTAAAATAGGAGTAAACAGGAAACCATATCATATGCAATATGTGGAAGAGTGGAAGAACTGAGACTATTTAGCTTAGACATGGAAAAATATAATCCTAGCGAGAGGGACTACATGAATGGCACCCTGCTGTTCATAAATCTCATCCACACCACGGTCTTCTCATTCATCCTTCAAAAGAATTTATATTTCAATCACGTCTCCAAGTTTACAGAGAAGAAACCAAGTCTGAAGTTGATGACATCAGAATGAGGAATCGGAAAAACCACTATTTTGAGCCAGGCTGCAGGTCATCCAGTGTTGGCTCTGAGTGCGCCCCACTGTCCTAACCAGTGAAAGTGAAAACACGCCTTGAGGCACCACCACCTGCCAGAATAATCTCTTACTCCCCCCGCAGTGGCATCTTTTTCCCCTTCCCTCTAGATCCACTGGAGCCACTGCTGTTTCTACAGAGACCAACGTTATTCATGCCTGAAGGAACTTACACACAACGTTTCCTCTTTCTGAAAAATGTTCTCAAGATCTTCCCATGACTAGCTACTCCTTATCTTCTCTGAGAGCACAGATTAGCTATGACTGTCCTCCATGTGTGCACCATCCCCTCATACTCCCCCTGGAAATGCATGCAGCATCTATTATTTCTCTTTTTGATTTGGGTCTTAATAACACACTTTCCTATTACATTCAATCATCCATCATCTGCATCTCTCTGTGGGATCTCATTTCAAGAGAACAGGCACTTGCCCACTTTAGTGACTATTATATCACCAATAGCTGAAACAGTATCTGCTACACAGCTGATGGCAGAGAAATATTTATCAACTGAACGAAAGGCTATGCTGACTATTGGGGGAAAAGGCAAGATCGTTTTGTGAAATGAACAAGAATTATTGACCTTCTGTTTGGCCCCTTGGATCAGAGACAGTATCAATGAATGAGATGCTACAGAGAGACAGTCAAGCCTAACCCATTCCAAATACAGCCAGGAAATAGACAGTGTCACGCAGTGATTAGTTGATCATAGATAAACACTCATGCACAGAGGATAGCTGTGCATCCCTGAAGAGGCAAGGGTCTCTGCACAAAGCACAGGCACGTCTGTGAGGTCTCTTTGCACTTACATGCAGTGGTGCACTCATTTGAGGGAGGGATCAGGACTTCTCCACCTCTCAGCTTGTGTAGACGGGAAGTGGAAAATCTTCCATCCGTCCCTCTGCAGGATGGCAACTCTCCCACCCTTCGGTTCCAGGACACATGTATTTTTCCTGTTGGAAAACTACCACATGCAATTTTGATTCAAACTAGTGAATGGTAAAAGAGAGATGCCATTCATCAGTGATCCATGCTCATGATAACCTGGAGCTCTGCTGGAGGAGGATACCCCATATCTTCCAGATTTTCATCTTCCTGACAAGACAGCATATTGGGCAGTCAGTGGGCTCCTAGGTCATAGTCCACTCCTTTACCGCCTGTGCTAGAAAGTGATTCCCCAACAACATAATGTAGGATCCACACCAATAGACTTTAGGTCCTCAGATAATGGCTGCTAACTGAGGTCCTGCAGGAGGGCGAAGGGAAATCCTGAAAGCACCTGAGGTCAGTATGCATCCTATTATGATCAGTATGAGGTCAGTATGCACCCTAATATGGGCAAAATGTTGACTCTCCAGGAGGGAGGAGGCCCATTGTAACCAATCACCAAATGGCTGGGTACTCTAAGGGAACTGTATTATATTAGCGAGGAATATTGGTAACCTGTCTCTGACAACTTGGACAACTAATACCGAAGATAGTTAAAGCTGTCATTTGGGTTAATGGATCACCTTCATCTTTTCATCTCTTCAAAAGTCATTTTGCTCTCCTGTCTGTTTAGTGTCTTGTCACTGCTGGCACCTCTTTGATGGTGCCCAAGTTTCCTCTTCAATATGCTTCACATTCTTTCTTACTCTGTTATTTCCATCGTTCCCTTCCCAGATCACCACTGCCCATGATTTAACACATTTACTCTCTTTCTATTAAACATGAATGATGAGGTGCGCTGCTCAAACCTGGCTCCTGGGAAGGGTCATTCTTCATTGCTGGCTTTCAGTGGAACCATTTCCATTCATTTTCACTGTCCCCATCCTGCTCCCCAGCTAATCCCTAACTGCTGGATTCCCTGCCTTCTCTCTGGAACTGAGTGGGATTCCATTAATCAGCCGCATGGGGTCTGGGTGAACTTTTCATGAAGTCTGCTCTGCACCTCACTCAGACTCAGTCTTAGGTGTGACACTGGCACCTTATTGAATGACCACAGATCATGGACAGCCTTATCTGCTCATTGATCTGCTAGAACCCACCTCATGATGGGCACTTTGGCCACATTGTCATTGAAGGCATGATGGTCAGATGTTTTCTCTCCCCAGGGTTGTTTTTCAAAAGCCTATTATTGCTTGCTGCAGTTGGCTAGGATCTGCTCCTGAAATGCAAAAACTTTTATTGCATTTTTCATTTGAATTTGCCAAAAAACAGAAATCATGACATTTTTGCAAGGACGGATAGCTCTGAGAGCACAGGGTGTGTGAGATCACATGTGCCACAAGATCATTTGCACTACAAACTGAACTGCTTCAGGCCCATTCATTTCTAGGTGTACCTAAGGTCACAGCCCACAAGTCACCCAGACTGAGGGCCAAGGTGGTAGCAATTGATGCCAAGCCAGTCAGTCCAAAAGCTCCGAAGGCACCAAGCAAGGGCATGACTTCTTCATGGAGGGAGGGGTGAGATACAGTGACTTAGAGTCATGTTCCTAAAGCATGACCCCCTGGTCATTTTCCCCCAACATTGCCCAAATTTGGGTGAGACAGGGGCAGGGGACTCCCACCTCTAAGGCTTACCTGCCTCAGCCAGACCTTCAACTTATTTGGCTCAATCAACATGGCCTCATCAGGTGATCCATCAGTGTGGTGTTTGATAGACTATGCAGAAAGTCTAGGTCACTTTGAACTTTATGGTTAGGGCAGAAGGTAGAGGAATTAGCATGATCTTTGGGTAAAACAATGTGTGTATGCACATGTGTGTGTTTTAGCTCAGCATATGTGTTGATATCTGTTTTTCAGAAATATGGAAGGGAAAACAGCATCAGAATCCACAGGTCACACACTCGAGGGTTTCTTCCTCTGCATGGCTAAGCACACGGGCTGCCCTGGTAGCTCTGGGCACCTGGCTGTGCAGTCAACCTCAGTAGCAACCTCAGTAGCACCCCAGGAGTCTTGCAGGTGCTATGTGGTCCACCATGTTTACATCAAGGGAGATCTCTGAATGACTGTTTCGCTCCCAGTCCTTTCCATTCCTGAAGGGTGACCAGTCTTGCTTGTCCCTCCATAGTCTGTTGTCTATCATCCATTGCCTATTTAGTCTGAGTCTGTGTCCTCATTTCTTCGATAAAGGTCACAATATTCATCATGAGTGTTTATTTTGAGGATTAAAAAGAAGCAAAGTATGTAGATATAGAACATTTAAAATAACACATCATAAATGACTGTCTGATTCTTTTGTTTGTCCAAAGCAGGTTTCTGAAACACAGGATTTGGTGCAAGCAAATTTGGGGGCAGTGAGGTTAGAAGGAGCAGTCGTGATGCAGAGAAGAGAGAAAGGTCAAGTGCATGAGTGAGGGCTGGTTGTGGGGCCCAGGGCTCAAGGCTGCTGTGAGTTGTGATGAAACTTCCAGCAATGGCTCTTCTGGGAATCTCCCCAAAGTAGACCTCAGTACTTACACAAAGGGACACCTGTGTCTGGATGTTTACTGCAGCACTATGTATAATTGCAAGGACATGGAAACAACCCAAATATCCCAAGACAGATGACTGGATGAAAGAGATGTGGTACACATACACAATGGAATATCACTCATCGATTAAAAATGACAAATTTGATTCATTTGAGATAGCATGGATGGACCTAAAAGAAATCCTATGAGTAGAACAAGGCAGAAAGAAAAAGACAGAAACCAAATGGTTTCACTAATATATGGGACATGGGAAAAACAAACAAAAGGCCAAGAGGAAAAGTCAAAACAAGTTAACAACCAAACTAAAGTACACAATTCAGCGGGGGTGGGGTGGGATGAGTGAGAGTGGTCAGGGAGGGGAGTATTTTTTTTTCTTTTTAAAGTAACTTTAAGTTGTCCAACTGCTCGCCAGGGAGATGGAGCTTTTATCCTCTCCTGTGTGGACATGCCAGCTCCGGGTTTCCATGGCTTATGATGGCTGGTGATGGGGTGCATGCCTGTTCTTGTGGGAGGGAAGAAGACACACACAAGATCCAGATGCCCGAGGTTGAAAGTGTCTCCCTACCAGGCACCAGAGGTCCACGCAGTCTCGGCCATGCTGAGGGGCTGGGATGGGATGCTGAGGGCACCTGCTAATCAAGAGAAGCAGCTTCCACCACCACCACGATCCTTTTGTTGTTATTGTTAGTACTATCGTTGGAGGAAACTTTCTATTCTTTTACATCTTAAGGAAATATTAGGTGCCCAAGAAAATGACTCATACCGGCATATGTATCAAAGCATCTCTTCTAGAGAAGACCTGAAGACTATTCTGCAGTGCCAATTGAGGAGATTCACTTCAAACAAGCACACATTTATTCTCCAAAGGGAGCTGGAAGGGATTCCAGCCCAAGCTGGTCCTAAATCTAATGACTGTGGTTTTCCTGTTATTCCACCAGATTTTTTTCTTTGCCATTTTGTGCCTTTTCTTTTTTCCTCCCTCTGCATCGATTTGCCAGAAGCCTCTGGTCTGGGCTTGGTGGCCAGCGTGACTTAATTTTGGTTTCCTTCTGAGGCAGCATCCTAGCGGTGGTTTGGAGATGACATTTCGCAAATGAAGTTTAGGCGTTTTTGTTTATTTATGGAGCAACGAGGCTAGCAGGCCTGTGTCCGGCCTGTTTGGATAATACTGCTTAAAACGGGAGAGATAAAACGAACAGCAAAGGGTAATGCAGACACATGTGCGATGACACAGAACACGAGTGGCCGCCTGACGTCTAGCTCCCTCCCTCTCTGAAAGGACCTGAGGGATGAGAGACAGGGCAGCACAGAGACGTGTGGCTACATGTATCGCTGAGAGGCTGAGGGACAGAACGAACCTGGCGCCAGCGGGAACTTGACAGAGACCTCAGGCATTCTGGGGTAGGGGACAGATGAGCTGAACTCCAAGCAGAATCTCCTGTGGCCAGAGGGCATCTGGGCCTGAAGGCGACACAGTGGCCAGATGAGATGCTGTGCACCTAGAAAGTTCTGGAAGGCCTTTAGTGTGGGGGTGACATTTGGATGTCCTCTCCCCACCCTCAACTCTCCCCACCCTCAGGTCCTCTGCCTCGGACCCAGAGCCACCCCGTGCCAGGGTCCAGGGAGGCATTTCTCCATCGTCCTCTTGGTCTTTCCTGTGCCATCTCTGCACCACCAGGGATGGAGCAGGGAGCAGAGAGCAGAGGACAGAGGCCGGTGGTCTCCGGCCAGGAGGGCCAACCTCCTGCACGTTCAGTGCTGAATCCCTGCTCCTTCTCGGAACGGTGTGGGGGCTCACAGCCCCAGAGGACAGCTCTGCCAACGGGCATCTCCCTGAGAAAGATGCTCTGTTGCATCCCTTGGTGTTGGGGTACAGTGGGGGTACATTGGTGTGGGGATACAGACCTCCGTGGGGGGGGTGGTCTGCTCTGCTCTCGGCTCTCTGGTGACCATCCCAGTGCCAGGGCCCTGCCCTTGCCCTTGACCTTGAGACACCAGGCCTGGTTCTGGTCCCAGCCTGCAGTGCTTGAACGCCAGGCTCAGGCCTCCAGCGCTGGGTGGTGTTCCCAGCTACCTTGCGGTGACAGGGCAGAAGCGTTTTCCCCATGTGGGTGGGCCCCCTCGCACCTGCAGCCGTCGGGTGCGATTGACCTGGGGTATGCAGAGGGGCAAGGGCCTGGTGACACCCACCCACCCTGTGCTCCTGACTGAGGAGCAGAGTGGGCAGAGGTCATGGCCCGGTGTTTGACCCGAGACTAGTCAAGTGTCTACTCTGCGCAGCTGTTCTCAGTGAGATTGTGATAGTCGCGATTACTGGTGTCAGCTGAGATGTCCCCGAGATGCTGAGAACTGGGCACATAGTAAATGCTCAATAAATCTTAGCCATCATTGGCTTAGAGTTTGAATATTACCCCCAAATGTGCATGCACTTGAGTGTGCACACACCACACACACATACACATACACACACACACACACCCATGGAAGGGAGGCCACCTGGACACAGTTAATGAATCATTTTAGTCCAGCCCTTTTGACATTGGTCATGAACTCATCCGGCGTCCCAGCTGGATGGAGAAGGTAATCAGGCCAGAGCTTGACACAGCCTCGCAGGTGAGGGCCAGGGCACCGCACGCGTGTTTGGACAGCGCGGGTCCAAACCACTGTGAGGTCAACATCTAGGCTCAGTTTGGGAAAAACACCGCCCTCGGAACCATCCATGGCCGGCTGGCAGGGGAGTGTGGTGGGCTGGGTGGGGCCCCCAAACGCTGCAGGTGCTGTCTGTAGGCGCGCTGACTGCCCGCTCGGGGAAGGTGTTTAGAAACCGAAATGAAGCGCTGGCTTGCACAGCCTCTGATCGAGGGGGGCTTGCTTTGGGCTCACAACGGAAATGAACCAAGATCCTGAAGGTCGTTTATTTCGGTTGGTGGCAAGTGAAAGCGAGGACCTGAACCAGAGTCCTACGGAGGCGCACTCTCTGAACCACGGTGCATCCAGTCATGACGCTCAGTGTGACATTTAAAGGACAGAAACAGCGTGTGTGGGCGGGTGCGGAAAGAGCCACGGGGAGGGGGGGGTCACTGAAGAAACAAAAGCAAGACGTACGTGAAATGCATGCACAGAGGCTCACGCGCAGCAGCGCGAAGGCCAGGGCGGAAACAGTCAAGAGAACAGCCGGAGATGCTCATCAGTTGTCAAGAGACAACTGCAAGGGTCCGGTTTCTAATTTTGCGTCGTCACTTAAATTATTTTCTCCTTCTCAAGGACACTTTTCAAGGCCTTTGTGTCCCTCACGCTATCATTATTGTCGTGGTTGTGGAGGTCAGGAAAGAGCGTCCACCTTGCAGGGGCCACGGACCACAGGCCCACGAGCTCTCCCTGCCGCCCTCGCTGCACCCCTTTATCCCATTCTGGGATCCCACCAGCCTCTCTCTGACTCATCGCTGTGGGTGACCGGTGGGCAGGTTTGGGGTACCTGCTCGCCAGAACTTCCTCACACACCGGCTGGCCTTTAGTGTTGTCCTGGGGGAAGTTTTAGGCAAACAACTATCCACGTTGCACCCCCAGCATGAAGCCCAGTCTGGGGTGCGGGGCAGACAGCAGCCCTTTGTTCACCCCTGACTGTGATGAGCTATCGGGTGGAAGGGTCCTGGGTTTCTCATGTTTGCTTCCCGATGGCCTGGTTTGCCTGCAACAGCCACCATTTTAAGAGGTGGCACTTCACGTTGGAACCACCTCCGTCAGTGCGCGGAAGGAATGGCGGTGGCCTCTTGCCTTCACCTTGCCTCTTTCCTCCTCCTCCCCACCCTCACCTCTCCCCTGCGCACCTCTCAGCCACCCTTCTGCCCAGAGATGTCTCTGGAGAGGCTTCTGCTGAGATGTCTCCCTCAGCCGTTTTCCCTAATTCCTGGGAGCCTCACCTGACTTCTAACCCCTTTCCCTCTCCCCCAAGGCCCCGACCCTGGTTTTGCCCTACCTGGTACGTCTGTGTTGTCTGTGTCACTGCTAAACCCTTGAGAACCCACGCAGATGGGAGCCTGGTGATCGCATGACAATGGGCCTCGTTAACAGGTCCAGCCACCATGTGTGTGGTTGGCGACCAGGACGGGATGGTTCCCGACACCCAGAAGTCTAAGTTCAGCCTCTGTCCCTGTGAGATCCCCCATCCCACTGGTCGTTCCGGCCCTCTGTGCCCCTTCCCCCTCTCTGGTCCCCCGACATGCCCCTCCAGGCCATCGCATTTTCTGTTTGGCAGCTTTTACACTGACTGATGTTCCAGCACCTGGCTCACCTGGACCGACTCACTTAAGCAACATTCCTCAGCATTTAATGCAGTTGGAACCACCTGGGATCTTGCAATAATGCAGATTTGAGTCGGGCGTGGTGGCAAGCGCCTGTAGTCCAAGCACTGGGAGGAAAGAGGCCTGGGATTGCTTGAGTTCGTGGGTTCGAGACTACCCCGGGCAACATAGCAAGACCTGGTCTCAAAAATGCAGCAGGGCCTGGTGGCAGGCACCTGTAATCCCAGCTACCTGGGAGGCTGAGGCTGGGGATCACTTCAGTCTGTACCGGGCAACCTAGGGAGACCTGGTCTCAAAAGAAACAAAACCAAAACAATTGCAGATCTGAATTCAAGAGGCCTGGGGTGGGGCTAACAATTCCTGCTTTGTAACAAGCTCCCCAGCGAGTGACGCTGCTGACATGCATAGACCAGACTCACAGCACAGAGCACGACTGCACCCAGGGCTGGGTGGCACCTGACTCCAGATGCGGCTCCATCTGCTCCTCCAGTCTCATGAGGGGTCTGCCCCCTCACCAGGAGCGGCAGTGGGTTGGGATGGCACAGTTAGCATTTCATCCTGGAAGGTGTAGTCGTAGATAATCTCACTGCAAGACCCGCTTCGCAGGCTCTGTGATAACCTTCGATCCTCCCCAGCATTCACACGCTGAGCCTGGAACAAAGTGCTATATACTTATGATCATTTTTTAAAATGAAGTCTCAGGACGCTCTTGAGCAGACTCCACTCTCGTTGCAGTTTGTCCCCGAGAGCTCAGGGGGTAACTAATTGTGTGAGGCTTCCCATGAAGGAATAGAGTTGAAACTCAAACCCATGAGGGAGGACCATTCCCTCAGTTAAGTGCTATTCACTATTAAGTGTATGCATGTGTGTGTGTGTTATCATAACATGACAAAAGATGAGTGCATGTATGAGGGATAAAATCAATTATTTGACTCCAAACTTACATTCATTGTCTTTACTGCATCCTTCCCTGTCTGAAATAATGTACTGATATGTACCTGTCTATGGATATATGTTAGATATCTGTAGCTGTTCATGGGAGGGCCACTGTGCCATTGTATACGTCTACACATCCAGCACTGGAAGGCAACATCTGTTTCTGCTATGCTGTGTTCACCCTAAAGGTCTGTTTCTTTTATACTTTTTAAAATGTTTTTAATTAATCATTTGGTTTACATAGTCATACATATAAGTATGTATGTATGTATGTATGTATGTATCTAATCTATCTATCTAACTAATCAATCTAATCTAATCTATCTATCTATCTATCTATCTATCTATCTATCAATCATCTATCTATCATCTATCCATCCATCCATCTATCTCTTTGTTGAATTTCCCCGGGTTCTCCTTCCACCCCATCTGCCAAGTCCTCCTCTCAATCTACCCGTACTCTCCCTTCCCCAATTTCTCCCTTGTCTACTCCTCCCCTAGCAGTCTGCCCCAGCTCCCCAGCTTACTTTGGGATTTTCTTGGCCGTTTGTTTGTTATTCCTTTGCCCCATTATAGGTTAGAGCATCTGTGAGGAATGTGGAAGCAGGTAGAGAGATGGAGCTTCAGCTAAGAGGAACACCTCCTATCTCTCTAGCCCCCTCTGGCACACTAGAGGGTGGGCAACAGCACGTCTCTCACCTGTCTCCCAGCTTCCTAACCTCTTTGGAATGTCCCAAGAGACATAGGACCAATTAGTGATGACTGTTGCCCCCACAGGTAAATCCTCCTGTTATCGCGCATCCCTGCATCCTCCCTGCTGCATGTCATGTACGCTTCACTCCTTCCTCATGACATCATTGTAACATGTCCTTGTTGGGGTGTATAAGGGGCTTCACAACTTTATTAAAGTTGGACCTGGACCAAGCTTCCCAGGACCCCCGTGCTGTGGGCTGGCCTCACGGATCACTGTCCATCTCTTCCACCTCATTTCTTCTTCATTCCACATGTGACCCCTAACACATCTGGTTTCTTTTTCTTTTCTAATTATTTCTGCTAATAGAATTCCTTCTAGGTCCATCCATGTCATCACATATGCCTCATATCTGTCAGTTTTGACTGTAGAATAATAATTTTGTGTATATACCACAACTATTTTTTTCAATCATTCATCAGCTTTGGTGCAGTTGACTTGTTTCCATACCTTGACTATTGTCAATAGTGCTGCCATGAACATTTGAGCGCAGGTGTCCTTTTGAATGAGTGTTTAAAGGTCTCTTTCTATGATCAGGCATGAAAACTAAACAGACACATTTGGAAACTTGCTCATTAAGGCAAAATGAAGATCAGGAGCCTCAGTTCTCAAAGCTTTACTGTTTTGCTTTGCTTTCATTTTCAAACCTTCTATGTGCTGGTCTTGAGGATTCCTCTTTCTGAACTGGAATCGTGGCTGTGTTGTTGCACAGGGGGCTACTGTTGCATGATCCATTTCAGGCACCTCTATTGAGACAGGGCTATGAGTGACCTCCAGGTTGCACCCCTGGGGGATTCCAGGCTGTGGGCCAGCGGCTGTCATCTGAAAGACCCACACGTGACTCATCGTTCACTCTGTCAGGAATCCTTTGACTCAATGATCTCTGTGCTGTTTCCACACTCACACCTGGACGTGACACTAACCCAGGTTGGCGAGTTCTTGCTTTCAGTGTGGGGTTGAGCATCTGCCTGGTAACAGCAGGTGGTACTGGAAGAGGCTTGTCTGTGTTGGACTTTTCGGCTCCAGGTGAATGATGAGACTGCCCAGTTCCTGAAGTGAACTCACCGTGGGATGCACGGTTGCTCAGGTGATCAGTGGCTTGGTTAGCAGGAGCCGCCGGCAGCCTTAGGTTCAGTCAGGCTGTTGAGCATCTGTAGGATTTCATGAAGCTGGAGAGCAGGTGCTGTAGGCAATGGTCCATTTGGATGGTGTGTGTTTCTGTTGCTGGAACTGTCTGCATGCAGGATGCATTCATCTCTGAAAGGTTGCTGGAACTGTCTGCATGCAGGATGCGTTCATCTCTGGAAGGTCTTGAGGGTCTCCTTTGCTTGACAATCTGTGGTCAAGGAGCACTTGGTTTATCAGGAAGCAGGGACTGGGGTGGGGATATTGACAGGCACAGGGTGTGGCTGTCAGGGTCAGCCATGAAACTGTAGCTCTTAGTCCTTATCCAAAGACTCCCCCTCTATCTCATGATCGCCAAATATTAAAACATGAGATTCAGAAAGGGCTTTCAGTGTAGTGACCCCTGAATGTTGGCCAAAATTTAATTATTTTTATATAATCTTTCATTATATCTATATGTACATGCATATGTCCACACATATATAGCCATATATGCATATGCACATATACATGTATACACATGGATGCATACATGTATATATATTAACACTAGGAAATTATAAAAATACACAACTTAAAATCTGCAGTGATTTTTGTACACAATCCCTTTGGGATGACTCAGGTTATTAATGGTGAAGTGAAATCTCAGAGAACAGAAAGCAGTTTACATGTGAAAGCAATAGATTAAGTTCCAGAATACCTGATCCCCAGTCCCATCTCTTCTTCATATTCTATGTTGTTTTTATTTCTCATCACTCATCAATTGCTGCCTTCAGACATTTCTGTGGTGCCAGAAGAAAGTCTGTGTGTCTGACACCCCTGTGTCTTGGGCAGCTTCTCAATTTTTGTGACAATGTGACGTTGTTGTGGTAATGAAGTGCAGGGTCCATCTTCTGCCTCTGTTGGTGGGTAACCCAGACCCTCTGGCCACTCACACCTTCTGTCTCGGGCTGTGCCTCTCATAAAGCTTGGCCAACAGAACACTTCCTCCAGGCTCGTCAATGGGGAGGTGGAAAGCGGCTGTATTTTAGGTCACAAAGATTCAAGTGTGAAGTTTGAGGAGGCCTTACCACGCTGTCTTTGGAATGAGGTGACAGCCTAATTGCAGTTGGGAAAATGAAGTTACAAGTAGGGCAGAACTATGAGATGGTGATTAGGAAAGAAAAGGAAGAAAGGTGATGATATCCACTTAGGCTTTAATTGTCCAGCTTTCTGAGTTAAGATCGCCACAGAATAAACAATGTCTCATTTGGTCTCTACCCCGTTTCCTCTGAAACAGCTTGAGTCTTGCCCTTCTCCAAATCAGATGTTGAAGCCCTCACTCCACTGTGCCATATCGTTTCAAGAGGTGACCTTTGGGAAATAACTGGAGCCCAAGGATGGGGCCCACAGGAGGGGATTGGTGCCCTTACAAGAAGAGGAATGACAAAGAAGGAGGTCTTGTTGGAACAGTCAGGTCATGGCCACCTGCCAGCTGGAAAGGGAGTCCTCACCAGAATCCATCCTGCCCTATGAGAAATGTTTAAGTCACTCAACCTGCGGTACTTTTCAGGGGCACCCAGGTTGGCTAAAACATCCTCTGGGTACCTACTCTTTTCCTGTTGAGAAGATCCCCCCCCAAATATTTACTGATTGCTCTTAATCTGCATAATTGTTTAGGATCCTCTTCATGTGCCCTATTCCCCAAGTATGTATTTTAATCCTATACATCACCAACCAACATAAGTAGCCCTTGTTGACACTGATGTCCTCCCAATTTTAGGAATATCAGTTTCGATTTATCTCTTAAGCTTCAATGAACGTCATCATTAGCCCTCAGAATCTAAACCAGGGAAGGCAAGATAACGCTTTAAATTTTTTTCCCATCTGGGTTTAATTTAAGCTAAACTACAGACACCATGACCAGCAATGAATGAATTACTTAGTAGTGCCTTTCTTCCTTTGTAAGCTTGCTTTCTACCCTGAGAAATTACATACATACACATACATATATATGATACCATACAGATATGAGTCATAGCGGATAGATGGATGGATGGATGGATGGATGGATGGATGGATGGATGGATGGATGGCTCAATAATGGTAACTGAACTATTTTTAATAGGGCATATATATTTGTTATACATTTTTCTGATTGTAACTTTTAACTTGGTCCTATTTAAAAAGAACTAGCATCAGCCAAGTTTCAATTTTTCACATACAAGCTCCACTTGTGAAAAACTTTTTCAAGTCTCATCAGCCTCCCAAAGCCAGTTCTTAATCTATAAAGTAGTAAACTGAAACCTTGTCTTCCGGTCTTTACAGAATTTTCCAGGGCAGCTGCCTAAACCCCACGTCTGAAGGCATTCTGCAGAGAAAGCCTTGTCTGTTCTGCTGCCAGGCCCTGACTAAGTGGCTCTTGTCTCTCTGCTTTGGGTCTTCTCACCCAGGCAGACCGGCACTCTCTCTAAAATTCCTGATGCAAACCAGGAAACAAAACTAAAGACATGAAGTCAAGACCCATTAACAAGCAGTGGAACCAACAGAAAGGAGGGAAAATAATCATACAAAAACACATCCGCTGGCATGGCATGGTGCGACTTCAAAGAAAAAGCAATCAGCAGAGATGAACGTGTGTTCAGGCTGACTTCCTCCACTCAAGGAGAAAATGGCTCAGCCGGCCCACCCAAGTGGGGGCCCGTGTCCAACTGCTGAGAGTAATAGCACCTCGCCCCGGACACCGCAGCTGTGATGCATGAGTGACAATACGAGGACGGAGAAGAAAGGCTGAAGAGGCACCCGGGCGCTCAGGCAGCCAGCTGGCCTGTGCGCTTGATTACACGAACTTAATGGGCCTAAGGGTCTGGGGGGGAGGGTGACGATGCTTTGTACTGGAGCTAGAAGCCATGGGCCCCGGGGAACAGATGTTTCTGATGCTTCTGGACAAGAGAGAAAATATGAAGTGGCTGTCACTGGGCCTTAACTCCCTTTCTTTCTCACATGGGTAAGGGCCGAGGATCTGTGCTTTCTTTCCTTTGACTTTCCAGCAGCCTTTGGGAACCCACCACCCCATGCTGCTTCTGTGGATTCCATGACCCATTCTCGTCCCTGAGCATCGGCCACCCTGGATACGACAGGAACCCAAGTTATTCCACTGAGTCTGTGAGTCGCAAGCGCCCCCGATGCACTGTGGTCATTGATTTCACTCACTTGTCCTCAAGACCAGTGGACATGCATTTGCTTTGGGATGGCTATGGAGTCTGCTCACTTGTGGAATTGTGATGGTACAGAGGGAGACTGTGGAAGTAGTTCTAAGAGGTGATGAGAGAGAGGGAGAGAGGAAGAGAGAGAAAGGAAAGAAGGGAGGGAGGGAGGGAGGGGGAGAGGAAAGGAAAGGGGGAGAAAGAGGAGAAGACAATGGGAGAGGAGTGGGAGGGAATGGGAGAAAAGGAGAGGAAAAGGGAAGAAGGGAAGGAAAGGAGAGGGACAGGGAGAGGAGGGGAGAGGAGGGGAAGGGGAGGAATAACTAATTAAGATTTGAAAATTATGTGAAAATATGTTGCTAAGTATCCCAAAGATGTGGGATTTAATTCTGTTCCTCAAAACCATCTCTACTGAGGGCCCAGTGTTTGTCTTGTGCGACCTCTTCCAGGACACAGAGGCAATAAAGACCCTTGGCCTCCAGTAACTCATCTTTTCAGTAAGTGAACAGATAAAAACACAAATGCAACATCAGGCAGACACTTGCAGAGGGTAAGTCTGGAGCACAAGTGTCAGTAGGAGCTTTCGGAGAGATGGGATTTGCTAAGATGACAGAGAAACATCCCAATGTCTATTGAACCCTGACCCCCAACCACTCAGGAGAGATCTTTGGTCATCTCTGAAGACCCAGTTCCTAGCATACATTATGGACCTTGTATCATTGCCTTCTACCGAGTTCTGGTAACTGAACGCGACACACGTGTCATGTGCCCCTCACCCCACACATACCACACCATGCACACATCATAGAAGGGCCCTCTCAAAGATTGAGTATGACACTAATCAATTAATACTAAGGACACCTCTGTTCCTCCCTGCAATCTTCCCCCCATTCCCAGGATATGCTAGGGAGAATTAAGTGCATTTCTGGAGTGTAGAGGGCCTCGGGTCAAGGCGTGGAGGAACAGGACCAGAATCTGGGAGCTGGAAGTGCCCAGCTGTCTGAACATCTGTAACTCAAGCCAAGGGTGAGTCCAGATAAGGGAGAGGCAGGGGTATCTGAACAGTGCTCCTGGGGAAAGTCACAGCATTGACGTTCAGGAGCAGCTGATCTTGTGTGTATTTGGGAGGCAGTTTAGGCTTAACTGCAAATGCTCTGTGGACTCAGACATGCATCTGGTGGGTTTTGGCTTTGAAGCCAGAAGGTTGACTTTTCATGCTTCCAGCTGGCACACTGGTGCCCACAAGCTGGCCCTTGTCCTTTCATCTACGTGCACATCTTGTTGCCAAGGATCTGCTGACCTTTCTGTGATGAATGGAATCCGCTCTGCAGCCAAGGGTCAGATGACAATGCTGACATTTGGGGCCGTCATGCGTAGGGATCAATCAGGCCAAAGATCAGCTGAAAAGGCAACATGTGTCATCCCCAATGAAGGCCACTTTGACTCAATGATGAATATTTGGACGAATTTTAAGATTCCTTTTTTTCCCCAGTTAACATGCAGCTGGTTTCGGGGGACTGTTCTTTCCTTAGCATCCATATCAGACAGCACGTGGAGAGCGGCCGAGCCTGTGTTGCGTGTTGACAAACAACCCTTACTAGTAATTTGGTCTAAAATGTTCCTCTGTGTTTGGTCTGCAGGATGAGGGAAAAGGACTGGAATCCAGAGAAGACTCCATCAGTTATACTCTAATAGCTTTGCTCTAGTCCTTTAATTTATTTCTCTGTATAATTTTGATCTAGTTCTTTAATTTCCCCAATGGGAAATTATTTTCACAAATAAAGCTTTGATCAGCTAGATATTCAAGTTACTGATCTAGCTGCTGATGCCTCAATGGCATGAGGGTAAATAAGAGTCTACCATTTAATTGGAGAACTAAACAGTAAAAAGTATGATTTCCGAGGAGACAGAGAACTAAATGAGATAGAGCACCAACAACTAAGAAACACATCAAATATCTGCATTCAGGAAATTATTCTTCTGTTGACAAGTGGTATGAGTTTTTTAAAAAGTCTCTTGTATAGAAAAGGGGAAATAATACAGTAATTCAATGAGTATCTCCTGAGGGTAAATGCTGCATCTGAGATTCTCCTAGGTGGTGGGGATGGCGTATTAATAAAGGAGATGGGGCCTCTGCACCCCCACCCGGCATACTGTTCTTTACCTCCGTGCTTGAAGAGCATTGATGAAACACATGCAAGTCCATTGAAAGTGACAAATAAGCGCGTTTATGAAGTGGCTGCTCAAGATACCAGGCTGCCTTCCCTGGAATCGGTGACCCCTGTTTCATCAGATTAGCTCCGCTCTCGTTCCATCCTGGCCATCGCCCCAAGTGTGGGAGCAGCTTGTTTACTTGTCAGGAAATAGGAGGCAGTCTCACCTTTCTCCAGCAGCTGCAGGCAGCGCTGCCTCATCTCCCAATCTGACCCCTCAGTCCCAGAGCCCTTCAGTCCAGGAGAGGAGGCAGCGTTCAGGCAGCTTTTATCTGACGTTCCTTCTTCACGTATGAGAGCTGACATCTCGCCCACATCTCTCAGGGGTGGACGTTGTGGATTAAGTTAGCTGAGAGAGATCAAGGGGAGAACAGGTGAATGGAAAGGTCTCCCAGCACCCCTCCAGATGGCCTGGACCTGGCGCTCAGAGACAGCCCTTTCTGCCCTTGTGGTGGGGAAGGGAGAAAGTGGGGTAAGGGAGGAGCACAGGAAGATCAAGAAGTGGGCTCTCGAGTGATGGGGTGGAGGGAGAACCCGGGGGAATCCAATGATGTAATACATTGATATATATGTGTGTGTGTATATATATACACACACACTTATATGCCTGAATATGTAAACAACAAAAAGATTGATGATAAATTAAATTAAAATGCATTATTCCACTCAGCTACAGAGAACATCTATGTATGTTTGGAACCACGTGGTGGAATCTACTCTTTCACCTCTAAATTTGATAAACTTTAAAAACAGATCAAGCGTTTCTGACGCTTACCCAACATCCCTGTTGAGAGTTTGCAGCTAATGTAGAAAACAGTCCGGATTCTAGAGGCATGTTGATTGCATATTGAATGACATGATTTTAGATACACTGGGTTAAGTAAAAAAAAAAAAAAAAAAAAAACTATTTTAAAATTTAAAAAAAAAAAGAAGACTTTGCTTTCACCATTGAGGCATGAGGACTTAGGTGTGATATTATAGGTGTCGCCCCGGAAAGCATTTGAACTCACATCTAGTCCCTTTGCTCCTTTTATTCTGCTCTTGTTTCTCTGCACAGCGCACCTCTCCGTCACCATAGCCCAGCTCTGTTCTGTATAAACCTATAAACCCTCACCAGGCGGGCCCACCTCTCAGCAGCCTGGGCACTGCCCCCACCTTCTCCCCTCTGGTCCAACCAGCATCAGCAACGCCCACTCCCAGATCAGACTGAGCCAACGAGAAGCGATAGAACAACTACGGTGTCACAGCTTCTGAGTCCCAGGTGACGTGCCCACTCACTGACACCTGAGGGAGCGAGTCTCTGGGGCCCTGAATCCATCCCCGGAGAATTTGATGCAGCCACTTCCCAGCTGCCTGCACTGGCCTGTGCTCACGGGGGTCACTGCCTGGCTTGAGAGCACCCCCTGTCCATGGGCACGTGGGCAGGAGGGCAGGTGGACATACTGGGGACACGCCTTGGGCAAGGACCACCCCCTCAAGAAGGAGACCAGATGCAGGGCTGAGCCCACACCTCCACGGGGCTCTGGCTGCGTGTGGGCTGGGTTGGCAGGGTTTTGACCCGCCCGCCACTAGCCCGCATGGCCAGCACCATGGTGCTGCGTCCCTCCCGTGACTGTCCACCTGGCTCGGGGTGTGCACATGCGTGAGAGGGCTGCCTGGAAGAAAGGCTGGAAGGGTGGCGCCACCCTGGGGTGGGGGAGAGGCAGAGGAAGAGGCAGAGGAAGACTGTGAAGACTCCTGGGGTTCCTGAGGCTTCGCCTGCCTTCCAGACCCCCTCCCCAGCCCTGGCTCTGCCATGCCTGGCATGTCTGTGTACCTGTTAGAACCAGTAAGGACCTGCCCAGATGCGAGGCTCTGCCCTGCACCTGGCTTCACCACAGGTGGTCACACGGCTCTGCACGCCCCACGCTGGCTCCTCCCCTGCAGGATTCGGTCCTCGGTGTCAAGAGTCCACCTGCTGCCTTGTTCGTTCACATATGCCTGGACTTGTGTCCCAGCTGCTACTGGCGCTTCCTGAGACACTTCCCAAGGGCGATACTAACCCCCCCGGCCCTTTCTCTGCATCTGCTCCCAAAGACCCCAGCTTAGCAGAGACAGGAACCAGCCCGAGCTCATCCCGACTGTGGGAACCAGGCTCCCCAGTCTGCGAAGGCCTTTATTGGGTCAGCAGGTACACAGACACGCCAGGCAGGCCAGGGCCGGGCCAGGGGCTGGGAGGCAGGTGAGCGCCCTCCCCCCACCCAATCATCACGCTCTTGTCCGGCTGGCGTTCTCTCTCATGTTCTCCTGTGGCTGCTCAAATGCGTGTGCCCTCTGCGCCCCTTTGCCCCCTCTCTCCTCAGCTCAGACATGCACACTCACACGTGTACACACCCACTGGGTCACACCATCATGGGGGAGACGCCACACCCCCGGTGCTGTGTAACCGGCTGATGGGGGGAGGCCTGACCCCTTCTCCACAGCCTGTGCTATCAAACAAACCATCAGAGAAGCTGAGGAGGAAGATGGGGTCCTATGACTCCCCTCAAGCTCCAGCTGAGGTAACTGCGCTGCAGAGGAATTCCATGCACGCATTCATTCCCCAGGGATGCAGCAAGGTCAAGCTCTCAAGTTCACCACGCCGTCGTGTCCACCTCTTGGTTCTTGCCATTGCCGCCTCGACAAAGAGGACCCGAGGTCAGCCATGCACGGAAACATGGCTCCCAGTAATAGAGGTCTGCTCCTCCATGAGGCTCCGCCCCTTCCTTAGAAGGCGGCAGATGAGGTCACTGCTGGGAAGAGCGACTTCCTCGGCCCATTGCTTTGCTGTCCCCGGGCACCTCTTCTCCCGCAGAGCTGTGTGTCACTGACACCAGGTAGACACTGCTGATCATGCTTCGCAGAGCTCGTAACTCAGAGGAGTGAAATGAGAAGCGGGAGAGAAACAGCTAGTGCTGAAAAGACTCCCAGATGTTGGTGAGCTGGGAGGGGGTGCTACGGCGAGCAAGGCCTGGGAAACAGGTCTTGCAGACTGAAACCACATAAGCCTCGGGCTGGAGCTGGGCCGCATTCATCTCCCTGACCACCCGAGGGCCCATGTCCTGACAACGGTTTCTACCGATGGGCCCGCCAGCCACCCAAGGCCTCATTCTACCTGCAGGTAAACCCGGGTGAGAAATCAGCAGCCACAGCCCCACCACGGGTGCCAACTGGAAGCCAGTGTCACGGTCATAATCCTCGACACCATTCATCCAAAGAGCTAAAGACAGCATGAATGCACCACAGCCACCCTGCCCCGGGCACCTCAGCCCCGGTTCTAGCAGCAGGCAGGCTGGGTAGCAGCGTGGAGGGGCTGCAAAGCAGGGGAGCCCCCTAATACCCCAGGAATCTTCATGCTCTTTCTCTGGGGTCTCTCTTACCTCCCCTTCCCGTGTTCTTCATGCTCTGCCCTGGCGCTCTCTCCCAGGGTGATGCTGCCACTTTAGCTCCACCCTCCGAGGTCCAGGTATGTCCACTTACACATGTGCACACCCACTGGGCCAGGTGTGCACCGTCATGGGGAGGATGCGACACCGCAGGTGCCGGTCCTAGAGGCTGATGGCGGAAGGAGAACACCCTGACAATTCACTTACCTACAGTGATGAATGGAGCGGAGACACAACGGCCACATCTTCTCTGTGATGCTGCCATCTCTTCTCCCCGGCCTGGTTGACCCAGTGTGGATGGAGGTTGAGCTCTTCTCCCCTGAGTGAATCATCCGTGCTGGGCTTCCTCCTCCGGGCATCTCACTTCCCCATTTTTGCGGCAACCTGGCTGCGTGGCCGCTCACCTGGCCGAGGCACACACACAGGCCACGGGGTTTGGTTACCTGACATCAGCGTCCTCTCTGGCCAACTCTGCACTCTCTTCACCATGTTCAGTAACGCAAATTAGGAGGCAGGTTCAGGGTGAGCTTTTCATTAACAGCCGTGGATCCCTGAGTGCTTGATGGACCTTTTTCTGCATCTTGGGGACAGGAGGACGCCTAGATGGATGCCTCACTGTACAGTAACGTACATCGCACTCAATCATGCACTTACCAGACAACGGGGAGGAGCCAAGAGAAATGCAATTTACATATTTCTTTTTCTTTTTTTTGAAACCAGGTCTCGCTATTTTTGCCTGTACAACCGCAGGCTCGTGTTGACCGGGGTACCATGGACTCAAGCAATTCCCAGGCTCAGCCTCCCAGGTAGCTGGGATGACAGGCACACGCCACCACGCCCAGCTATTTTTTGGGACTAGGTCTCACTACGGGCCCCCAGCAGGACTCGAACCGCGATCCCTGGCCCCAATCGCGGCTTCCTAGGCTGCCACCCACAGGCATGTGCCACCGTGCCCGGCCAATTTACATATTTCATAAAATCTGGCAAAATAGTATTCTTTAGCCAGTCCTCACCGCCACGTGTAAGCTTCTGGCTCAGCCATCTGCGTAGGTTCTTTATTGGTTCTGACAGTTACACAGACACGCTGGACTGGACAGGGTCAGGTCAGGGCCAGGGTTAGGCCGGGACAGAGCAGGGAAGCAGTGGGAGGCAGGCAAGTCTCCGAGCCCCCCGGCATCTTCACTCTTCCTCTGGGCTCTCTCTCCTTTGCTCCCTTAAGCTCCAGTGAATGCTGATATGCCCACTCTCTGTACCCTCGTATCCCCTCTCTCCGAGGAACAGGGGTGCACACTCACACATGTGCACACCCACCGTGCCGTACAAGCATGGGGAACACCAACCAGTGTGTGTGTGGGGGGAAGCCTGACTAACTCACTCAGCCTGCAAACACTAACAAAGTGGTGTGAATAGAGAAATCTAGGAAGAGTTTGTCTTAAGTCTTCCAGAATGAGATTTTAATAGGTGGAGAGAGACATGCCATCCATCCTGGGAAACTATGATAGACGAAGATGGAAAGCAGGAAGCGATCAGAAGGCAGAAGGGATAGAAATGTGGCAGAAGATGAATCGTTGCTAGGGAATGGGTATCGGCAGGCATCTCATCAAAATTCTTTATTTTACTGATGGGAAAAAGTACAAGTCAGTGGAACTTCGCTTACAGGAGGAACCAGCTCTAAGTTGGGAGTAAAGTAGGAAGGAAAGGAGTCCAGGCAGGTGAGTGGACAAGTTCATCCTTCCAAGATGATGAACTCAAAAGGCTTTTGGGATACCTGTTAGGATGACGCAAGGAAAGGGTTACAGGTGATCAGGAAGTCTCGACTTGCAGGGGGGCCAGCGAGGAGATGTGCACAAAAGAAAGAGCAGGTCACGGAGGCATTTCTATGTCTGCTTTCAATGGGAAACTAGATAAAGAGATCTGCCTTAGATCAAGGGACACCTTTATGTTTCTCATCTGCCTCTGGCACATGAGAGATGGTTACCAGCAAGTCTCTTATCTGTGATGGCAGCCCCCTAACCTCCTAGGAATGTTCCTCCGAAGAGACACGTTCCTGGAAAGATAAACATGTTTACTCCCACAGGTATTTTTCCTGTTTAGGTAATGAATCCCCATTCTCCTACCCCATGATAGCATACCACAGGATCCTGCGATTTTTCCTTCCTTATTGTCTCATTGTGTCAAAGTATAATAGAGACCCCAGTTCATAATAAAGCTGAGCTGGCCAAGCTCCCAGGTCCCGGTCAGCGAGTTGATCTCACAGATCATTATCAGTTTCTTCCATCTCATTCTTTTCCACACACACGGCTCGGAATAGGAAAGGGACCTGTAGCATCTTCCAGGTTGTCATAGTTAGGTCCTCCCATCTCAATAACCAGACCCATGCGATCGTATGCCTGTGACTTCTTCATGCAAAACAAGCAGAAGACACCGAGAATAGCCCCTGCAATTCAAAGTTCGTACGATCTGACTTTTCCTCTCTCAGCGACTGAGGCCACCGAGGCGCTATCAGGGCTCCGAATCCCTTCTGTCTCGAGTCATTTTGCAGTAGGGGCATGTGGTGTTCTCTGGACTAGGAATGTTGTGAGGCTCTGACAGAGACTTTAAAGCCTGCATGGAGTCAGACCCAGGAAAGACATTCACTCAATTACAGCCACATGATAGATAGCGTTTGAAGTCCTCACTTTCTATGCCCCAAGGTACGCACATTCACGCATGGAATTCACAGCCTCTGGGCCAGCACGCCTTTTCTATATGACACAGAATGAGTTCAAAATTCATGCGAAATTCACAGCCAGTCATGCAGATGAAGTGACCGAGGGGAACTTTCTCCTCACACATCTGGAGCTGAGTGGAGCCCAACGCAGTTCCAGAGCATCCAAACCAGCACCTCGCACCACATCATTATCTCAATCATCCATGCAGCGCTGGATGGCTGATGCTGGGTGGCAATAAGTGGGAGCGGGCGCAGAGCACATTTTATATCTCATTGCAAATGAAGCTGGAGGCAAAGGGATGAAAGGGCGTCGCTTCAGCAGCCTTCCCTGAAATGCAGGATGAGCTTTGCAAAGTGCAAAGTGGACCCGTGCAGAGCGCTCACGGGGGCACCACAGTGAGTGAGGCCCCGTGCCAGCATTCTGCAAATAGCTACCTGCTCCCCTGAGCTGGAACATCAATTAACCCGCAGTCAGCCTCACGGCCCCGCTGCGAGGGGCCTGCTCCGGCTCTAAGCAGGCCTCTCTCATGAAGGAGGAATCTCTGAAAGGTAGATTTGCCAGGCTGGATGGAACCTTCCACATCCAAGACAGCCCTGTCCATTCTATAAGACATTCAGCTCCTGTCTCCTGCTGTGTCGGGACTGTTGAGAGACCTTGCAGAGTGGTTCCCACCATCAGCTCTTCTCCCCGACACCCCACTCCCTCTCTGACTCCCCAGCCTTGAGGGCCCCGGTGGCGCGAATCCCAGCTCGTACATCCTTGTCACCTGATTTCTGGTGTTTTGTTGCTTAACCGATGAGGTTTGACCAGGCGTGGACACGGTCAGGGCCTGTGGATGTGGCGGGCACCCTGAGGGTCACACAACAGCGAGCCTTGTGACGCTGACACCCCCGAAGAGGAAGCAGGCCACACGCTCGACGTCCAGAACATCCTGGGAAGGTGGGCAGGAGGCAGGGAGGGCTGGGAAGGTTGGTGCTGACGTAGATGCCTGGCGGTAAGTGTTAGGAGTCGCGTGTGGAATGAAGAAATGAGATGGAGGAGGTGGACAGCGATCTGTGAGGCTGGCCCACAGGACGGGGATCCTGGGAAGCATGTCCAGGTCCAACTTTAATGAAACTGTGAAGCCCATTATAGACCCCAGCCAGGACATGTCACTGATGTCATGAGAAAGGAGCAAAGTGCACGTGACACGCAGCAGGTCGGATGTGGGATGCACGATAACAGAAGGATTTAACCTGCAGGACAACGGTCATCGCTAATAGGTCCTATGTCCCTTGGGACATTCCACAGAGGCCAGGAAGCTGGGTGACAGGGGAGAGATGTGCTGTTGCCCACCCTCCAGTGTGCCCGAGGGGGCTGGAGAGACAGGGGGCGTTCCTCGTGTCTGAAGCTCCATCTCTCTACCTGCGTCCACGTTCCACAGATAAGATCCCTCCGATGCAGACTCTTGGGAGCAGAGTCCCAGGCAGAGGGAGGCAGTAAGCTTTGGTCATCAGGAGGGAACTCCATACTGAGATTGCGAGGACAACCCCCGAGGACAGGACAGAGCCTGGCTGCTGGTGGGGGAGGAGGCGGCCCAGAGAGCAGGCGGCTGCTGGCTTGGCCAAAGGCCACCCACACGCGGCACGGGGGACGTGGTAGGCCTGCCAAGGACACAGCCTGCGTTGTGCGGCTCCATCTTGCGTCTGCCAACCTGCACGCGCCCTGACGGTCCTGCGGGTGCCTGCCTTCCAAAGACAGGGCCTTCTCCCAGGTCCTCTGTGGCTGGACAGACGCCACACGCAGGGAGACGCCGCGTCCATGTCCATCCTCTGCGCTGACCCTCGGCCTGGGAGTGTCGGTCGGCGAGGACCCCGTTAGGACTAAGGCCCGCAGCTCTGAACCCCGCCGGCCCCTGCTGGGTCACGGCGCTGAGCGCTCCGGGGGGCCGGCGGGGCTCAAGCTGCTGCCCCCCGATTCCCTCCCCACAGCGCTTCAAGCCTTGGGCAGAACCGGGGTCCTCTCGACGCTGAAGGTTTAGTATCCGGTGCGTCCAGCCGCGCTGCTCGGATGCTGAGCGAGTCACCGTCTCGAGGAGCGCATCTGCCCAAGCGGTCAGGAGGATGAGCCCTGCAGGGCAGCATGGAAAAGCCGGACGTCGGGACGAGGATGGTCTCTTTCCCGCACGTGGGTACAGGGGAGGGGCCAGCGAGGGCCGGGGGTCCCCGTCGTGCGCGCCTGAAGCCACCAGCCCGTCGGATGGGGCAGCAGATGGAGATGACCATCCTGCTCCGCGCAGGGCGGGGTGGGTGTGTGGTGACACCGCGTCCTTCTCGAGGCTTCCAGAGGGGCGGTGGCGGGTGGGAGCCCCCAGAGAGGCGTCCGCGGGGTACAGGGAAGGCGGCATCTAAGTCATGGGAGCGCTGGGAGCCAGCGATACCAGGTCTCGCTATGTTGCCCGTGGAACTGCAGACTCTCCTTGCCCGGGGTGCCCTGGACTCAAACGATCCCCAGCCTCAGCCTCCAGGTAGCTGGGATTACAGGCGCGCACCACCACACGTCCAGATATTTTTTGAGACTGGGTCTCGCTGTGTTGCCCTCGGCGGGTCTCAAACATATGTGTGTATGTATGTATGGATATGTATATATATATACATATATATACATATATACATATATATGTATATATATACATATCCATACATACATACACACATATGTATATATATATGGATACATAATAGTATATATGTAATTCCATATATAGTAAAATATAATAACTATTTTATTTGCGGAAGGCAGGGAATTGTGTAAACTAATTTCTTCCTCTTTAGTTGCAAGAACTGCTCTCTGTCATATGTGCTTGAATTTTGTGAATAAAGTCAAGAAATATAAAAAATAGGGGAAAACAAAAAAAGAAAGATCCCTTCAGACCCAGCCGGACAGAGGCTGAGGGGATCACGTGGCCTCAGACCACCCCGGGGTCGGGGACCTGGTCCCCGGGGAACAGGGATGTAAGGAAGGGAAGGGAAGGGAAGGGAA
>PVHY01019856.1:0-26640 GCA_004024945.1 Uropsilus gracilis | reverse complement strand
ACCAGAATCAGCGAGAGCAGCAGCCCTGTTCTCTCTCTCCCACAGACCAGCCCAGCCTCAGAGCCATCTTCCCCTTGTGATGCCAAGACTGGAACAGGTCACCTGGGGCACAGAGACCCTGAGATCTGCTCTCTCCAAGACTCTCCCAGGAGTGAGGACAAAGGGTCCTGCAGTCCCCAAACCTTGCATCTCCTCACCCCTCACCCCTGACTCACCCCTGTCACGGGCCTGAAGCTCTTTTTTCCCAGTGGCTCAGACACCTTCCCAGGGTGGTTGGCCTGACCCGCTCCTCTCTGACTGCCCGTGTCTCATGCCTGCTGTTCCTCACAGGGATCCCTCCATGTGGGTGCTCTAGATGCTGATGCCCCCAGCCCCTGACCAGTCACTTCCTGCCCAGCAGCACCAACATCCTCCAGGAACTTGTTAGAATGCAGACTATCAGGGCTGCCCCAGACTGACCGATTCTCAAGTTTTGGGGTTGGGTAGCAGCAAACTGTCTTCGAAGAAGCCCCGTGGTGGTCCTGATGCTTGCTGAGACTTGAGTCACTGACTTGAAAAAGCAACTTCACAGATTCAGAGGTTAGGTGGCGAGCCTGAGGCCACTCAACAAACCACTATCGGTGATCCAGTGCAAGTACATCTGATTGCAAAGCCCAGGCTCCGGATTGCGCATGCCTGCTGCCGCTGATCAGGGTAGGGTGGGCCCTGATGGACAAACCGATTCCACCTGCTGCTTGGGGGAAAGAACTTTTTGGGACCTGGGGCTGACCTCCCTCCTTGCCAGCCTTGGCTCCCTACTACCTTCCTCTGACCAAGCCCACCTGCTGCTTCTGTAAATAGTCTAGTGGGTTCATGGCCCCTCCCACTCACTTGTGTATCTCCTGAGCCAGCTTTCATGCTGCAAGCACAGAACTGAAGAAACAGTAGGACCCACGAAGCCTAACACATCAACGGGAGAAGTTGGTGGGTTCCGGCTCTCCAGCTTGGGGCCCCAGCTGGGACCCTCCTGTCCAGATCCAAGAGAACACTGAGGGGACTGATACATGAATCTTATATTTTTACTTTATACACACATGTGTATATTGTACACACATTCATGCACAAATGTCCACGAATGTGCGTATAGAATGCACGGAGTTAGGAAAGTGGTTGATTTGAAACTCCTGGCCTCCCAGCCCTCCTTGGTGTCATCCTCCTTGGTTCGAGACCTGCCTGGGGAACATAGTGAGACCTAGTCCCAAAAAATAGCTGGGTGTGGTGGTGCACGTCTGTAATCTCAGCTACTGGGAAACTGAGGCTGGTGATTGCTTGAGTCTGTGGTACCCTGGGTTGGTACCTGATTTTTGCATACCAATAGTAGGAGGAACGGTGAAAATGCTAATGAACTGCTTTGTAGCCTGCTTCCTAGGGAGAGAAGCAGGCATAGGTGTGTTTAAGTTTAAGTAAACAGTTTTTTTTCTCTCTTTTTACCCTGTTTCACTTTCCTCCTTCCTTTCTTCCTTCCTCTCTCCCTCCCTCCCTCCTTTCTTCCCTCCCTTTCTTTTAAAATCCAAAAAGGAGGCTTTATTGTTTTTAAAAAGGAAGGGAAAGACACTGGCACAGACACCAGAAGAGAGACAGGTTTTTCAGAGACACCTGGGTGGCTTCTGGCTGCCTGGGACTGCAGCTCTTGCTTTCCTTTGATCTGATTGTGTATACAGCGTGCGCCTACATTTGTTTCTTTATTCTTCTTTTTTTTTTGAGAATAGGTCTTGCTATGTTGCCCAGAGTACCACGGTCTCAAGCGATCTCCAGCCTCAGCCTCCCAGATAGCTGGGATTACAGGCGTGCGCCACCACACCCAGCTATTTTTTGAGACTAGACCTCACTAAGTTGCCCGGGGTAGTCTTGAACCCATGGACTCAAGCGATTCCTAGCCTCAGCCTCCAAGGCTGGGATTAAAGTGTGCGCCACTGCACCCGGCCCTACATTTGTTTCTTTACACAATTTCATACCTGGGGGAAGGAAACAAACATTTGTGCAGATTGAACCCAACCAAGTGCACAGAAGCAGGGTGACTGAAACCAGCCTCTGGATACAAGGGTTTAAAACAGCAGTGGAGCCGGGCAGTTACATGTGTCTGTAAGCAACAGCCTATGGACCGTGGCTGGGACTGGGGATCGCGGTTTGAGTCCTGCCAGGGGCAACACAGTGAGACCTAGTCCCCCCCAAAAAATAGCTGGGTGTGGTGGCGCGTGCCTATAATCCTTGTTATCTGGGAAGCTGAGGCTGGGGATTGCTTGAGTCCGTGGTACCCCGGGCAGCGTGAGCCTGCGGTTTCATAGGCAAAAATAGTGAGACCTAGTCTCAAAAAAATAAAAAAGAAATAAAACTAGCAGTGGGGAAAATGATAGTGACTGGGGTTGAGGAGCAGGCAAGAAGGCAGAGAAGGGAGGGTGCACCGCGCAGTTTAGAGTCTCCACCTGCAGGCTGTCCAACCTATGACCTTCCCATCCAGGAGACAGATGGTGCCATTTCTGTCAGAGACCTGGCCTTCTCAGGAGAGAAGGCTCTAGATCCAGATGCCAGCCCCTGGGGGCCAGGGAGACGGCTCCATAGAACCCCAAGAAGTTGTCAACCATCTGGGTGGAGGCCTCTTCCTGATATTTAACTGTCTTTGCTTAACTCACTATGGACAGCCAGAGAGAGGTGAGGTGTTAGGGCCTTCCTTTTGAGACCAGAGGCAGGACTTCCCAGGGAGATGGAGCCAACCTCCAGGAAGAAGGCTGTGAATACTGAAGGAGACCCATCAGAACATTAAAAAACTTCAAAGCCACTTTCTGACCATCTCAGACTAAGAGGCACTAGGAATTTCCCCACTAGAATCTGAAAAGACAGAGGATATTAGCATGACACAAGACAGTTCTGTTCCCCCAAAGTTCCAAGAGGCTCCACACGGCCTCAGCAAATGGGCTACCTATTCACAGGCAAAGTCACCCTTCTGTGACTCTGCCCAATCATAATTAAGGACTGGGGCCGCTCATGAGGTGGTTGAAAAGCACAAACCCTGCACCCTACAGTACTGGGTTGGTAAGGTAAAGCCTTTTTCACTCCATTTTGGGCTTTGCCACCCCAAGGTTTCTACTTTTCTGTCTTCTTTATATTTCTGATCTTTCATTTCACTTTTCTTGAATAAACTCGCCTCTCTCACTCACTTGCCTGTGCGCATGCATGCGTCTTGGGAATACTTTTTACGACTTTAAGTGACAAGACCTGGTAAGGAAATGGGGGATCCCTGTGTTGCCTTGGGGTTCATGCCCTGTGCCATTTTACTGTTTCACGTTGGAGCACAATGCTCAGCCCTTCCCATATTAGCTGGCAAGTGTCATAATGAGAGCACATATTAATTAAATCATGAAATAAATTAAATAATTACATAAAATCGGCCTTTGCTGTTTGCACTTGGAGGGCATATGGCTGGTGAAGAACCCGAAGCTTGCGGGGGCAGTTGGAGGCCCCCTGAGTGCGTCCTTGCCTGCCTCACGATCTCACCCCACCAACTTTGGCCCCTCTCTCCCAGCCCCTTTCACACCTCTGTCCCATCCTGGGCTCCACAATGTGGAGGGAGGGAGGTCTTGGACACCTCCCTCTGGAGGGCCCCAGGGACCCTCACACCCACCAGTGACACTGTGCTGACTCCAGTGTCTCCTCAGGACTGCATTTCCGCTGGAACCCATCCCAGTATTGGCACCACTGCCCCCTCTTCAAGCCAGAGCCCTGGGCCTCTCCTGGACACCTTCCCAACCAGGTTGTTAGTCCACCTGCCCAGACCCTCCCCCATCTCCCCACTCTGGTCTGCCCACCATATGGCAGCGGGCGGAGTCTTCCTAAAACCGAAGCCGACCCTGTTTGGGAGCCTCCTAACTCCCATGTGGCCTCAGGACACAGTCCAGTCCCCAGAGTCTGGCCCCAAGACTGCACCGTCCGATGCCACCCGTCCCTCCTCCTTGTGACCCGCCCTCTAGTCTGTGTCACACCTTTCTGTTTCTGCACCGTGTCTTTGTCTTTGATGCTCTTCTCATTACACACTTGTTTATTCTTTGGGGAGCCCTCTTGATCCCTAGATGTCTTCCCCCGGCCCCCACAGCCTCCAGGCTTCCCCAACATCACCTGATTCTCCACTGGCTCCATCACAGTCCTGGCCACACTGTGAAGCTGGCTGGTCCCCTGCTTTGCTAACCTCAGAGTCAGCCCAGAAGGGGATCTGCAGTAAAAGCCTATCGAGTGAGACGGGGTTGGCTCTTCATTCTGTCCCCCTGGACCGGTGCCTTCATCCTCTGTGCCAGCTTGTCCATCATCTGGGTGGCCACTGCAGCCAGGCCCCGCAGAGGCAGCTGTGGGTGGGGCAGCGCTGACCCAGGCCCCCTGGGATGGGCCAAGTGGGGAGCAGGAAGGCTTCCTTCAGCTCCTGGTCGCTGTCCTCGCTGGCTCGGGGGCACCACGCAAGGCCTCTGTTGGCAGCAAAGCTGGGTTGGGGGCTGCTGGGTGGGGCCTCCTCCCCAAGGAGGCATCAGTGCAGGGCAACAGTCTGGGTAGTAGCTCAGGACCTTTATTGAACACATGGCCCGGGGGGTGCTGGGGCACCCTTAGGCTCGGCCCCGCAGTCTCCGCCGAAGTTCTCGCCTGAGCAGCTCCTGCTCCCGGCGGGCGCCCTGCAGCACACTCCGGTTCTCCTGGGCCCTCCGGATGAGATAGGGGATCACCTCCTCCAGGGAGCCGTAGGGGATGGACTTGTACACAGCATAACCGGCCTGCCCTGGGGGAACGTGGGCAGGATGTGGGCCCCCGTGTGGGGAGAGGGCTCCCCGCAGGCCCCATCTGGCAGAAACTTCCATTTCTGAGAGCAGATTAAGTGAATTGGACACAAACTGAGAAAACTCTCCAAATCCCAAAGTCAGCATCGAAAGGAAGTTCTTAGAGTCAGTAAAATGCTGCCACGCACAGCAGGCATTTCTGCCCTGAAGGCAGAATGGACTGCTTTTTGCTGACTTGGGAGAGCTGATGGGGGCAGGGATCAGCCTCATCCCTGCCCAGACTGAGGGTCCTAAGGGAGAACTCCCCCAGTGAAACTGGAGGCCTGCATGGACACCCTCAGAGTAGGAGCTAGCAAGAAGCCCCCCTCCCCATCTCCACTGGCAGGAAATGACCTTGACCATGAATAGTTTTGGGAAGAAAATAGAAACCCAGGTTAAGAGGCCAATGCCATGGGTGAGCCCCAACATTTTGGGGCCCCAAATGTTCATCATGGGGGTGTCTCAGGAAAGCTCCGACCTGGGGATTTACAGTGACTTTGTACACTTTAGCACCTGCCGGAAGAAAACATCCACTTGTGTTTTTCAGGCCCTACAGAGCAACCCTGTGGAGATCACAAAGTAGCTGGAGCGGACGCCCTGATCCAGAACCAGCTAAGTGGCAAGGACAGTGCTAACGCAGGCTGGCCAGGCTTCGAACTCCAGAGCACTATGCTTGGCAACTGGGCCAGATGCATGGCCTGGATAGAAGCCTGGCCTGGCCCTGGTTGGGAATGGAGAAGGGATTGGACTCAGGGGGGAGGAGGCCAGGGCTGGGGGAGGTGTTCACATACCCAGAGCCAGGGAGATGTGGTCAGACATCCCCAGAAGTTGTCCAAAGCACACAGGCCCATCCAGAGGAATGCCCAGCTCCCACATGCTACAGAAAGGACCACATCATCATGCAGGTGTGGTTGGGTGGAGAGCTGAGGTCAGCCGCCATGTGGCCCTGCTGGCTATTGAAGTACAGCTGCACATCCAAACTCAATGATAAGTAGCTGCTGCTCCAAGCCCCTGAAGACTCCCCAGTGAGTTCCCTGGAACCCTCAGACCCCCTGTACCCCAGGCAGCAGGGCCAACACCTTGTCCAGCTGGGTCGATGGGACCCATAGGTGTGGCAGAGATTAAATACTTCAATTATTCTCCCACAGCCCTCTGAACCTACTGGTGCCCACTGTCCGTCCTTGTCCCATGTCCACCACTCTCTGCTCCTCTCTGGCACATGAGCAAGAAAAGCAAAGGAGGGTCCTTTCTAAGGGCACCTATCCCCCCCCCCATACCGCTTGGTTGCCTGGTGAACAGATTCCTCGTTGTGGGAGGCCACCATGAGACGGCACGTGGGGCCACGGCGGGACACCTGGGCCATCATCAACTCCAGGCAGCGGCTGTAACTGAAGCAAGAAGCTGCATTCAGCCTGGAGCACCTGGTGAGTGTGAGGGTCAGCCACAGGATTCCTGTCCTGGCAAGGCAGGGTTTCTGAAGGCAAGGACCCTGGGGTTAGAAAGTGCCTGCTAACTGCACAGAACATCCCTTCTCTGTGCAGTTTTCCACTTGGAATACTGAGTTTACCTTTTGTGAGGATGGCATGAAATAAAGTCCATCTAAAGTCTCTGACAGAAGTAGCCACCCAGCAAAGGCCATATCACACCCACCAGTTCACATTTACTCAAGGCCACTGGGGTCATGCTCTCCATAGAACATGATTGGCAATGACCTAAATGTCCATAAATGAGGAACTGCTAAATGAACAATGGTGCGTTGAGGATGATGGAGTACTATGAACCGTTAAGAAGAATGAAACAGAAAAAGGACACAAAGAAATGGAAAGATCCCCTGCTCATGAATTGGAAGAATTAACACCATCAAAATGTCCATCCTACCAAAAGCAATCTACAGGTTCAATACAATTTTTTTTTTTTTTTTTACACTAGGTCTCGCTATTTTTGCCTGTGGAACCGCAGGCTCTCGTTGCCCGGGGTACCACGGACTCAAGCAATCCCCAGCCTCAGTTTCCCAGGTGGCTGGGATTACAGGCATGCGCCACCACGCCCAGCTATTTTTTTGGAACTAGTTTCGCTACGGGCCCCAGGCAGGACTTGAACTGCGATCCCTAGCCCCGGCCGCTTCATAGGCTGAAGCTTACAGGCACGAGCCACCGTGCCCGGCTTCAATACAATTTCAACAAAAAATCCATTTCAATGATATTCTTTAAAGAAATAGAACAAATACTACTGAAATTCAATACTACTGAAAATCATGGTTTAATAAAAAAAAAAAAACCTCTAATAGAGCCAGGCATGGTGGCATGTGCCTGTAAGTGACAGCTTATGGAGTCGCAGAGGGGTATGGGGATCATGGTTCGAGTCCTACCTGGGGCAACACAGAAAGACCTAGTCCCCAAAAAAATAGCTGGGTGTGGTGGTGCATGCCTATAATCCTAGCTATCTGGGAAGCTGAAGCTGGGGATTGCTTGAGTTCATGGTACCATGGGCAATGCGAGCCTGTGGTTCCATGGGCAAAAATAGCGAGACCTAGTCTCAAAAACAAACAAACAACAAAAAACCTCTAATAGCCCTCCTGACTGAAAGGAGAGAGAATGGAGGTATTATACTTCCAGACCTTTTAAATTATACTATGAAGCCATAATACTTAAAACAGTATGATATGGGAAAAAAAAACAGACACACAGACCAATGAAACAGAACTGAAAGCCCAGAAATAAAGCAATACATGTATGGCCCATTAATCTATAAAGGGGCAGTAAACATAAATTGGAACAAGGATAGTCTCCTAAATAAATGGTGCTGGGAAAACTGAACTGCTACATGCAAAAGAATTAATCTAGACTACTCCTTCACATCAAACAAACAAACAAACAAACAAAAAAAAAAACCAACTCAAAATGGAGAAAAGACTTGGATGTAAGACCTGAAATCATAAACTGCATAGAAGAAAACAGGCAAAACACTCCACAGCCTATGAAACAAAACACTCCATGGCCACAGAAACATCTTGCAGGACACATCTATACAAGCAAAGAAAACAAACAGTTGGGACTATAGCAAACTAAAAAGTTTCTGTACAGCAAAAGTGACAATAACCAAAACAAAGAGACACAACCAAATGGTAAAAAATTTTTATACTCCAACTGTGTCTGATATCAAAGATCCATAAAAAACTGACATAACTCAAAAAAACAAAGCAAAAAACCCAGTCAAAAAATGGGCAGAGGAGCTTAAAAGACATTTTTCCAAAGAGAAAACACAAATGGTTAACAGGAATATGGAAAAAATGCTCAACATCACTTATAATCAGTGGAATACAAATGAAAACCACAAGCTTTCACCTTATCCCAGTAAGAATGACCCATAAACAACAACAACAACAACAAAAAAGAGCAACAACAAGTGCTGGCAAGGATGCAGAGAAAAAGAAACACTCTTACACTGCTGGTGGGAACGCAAACTGGTTCAGCCACTATGGAAAACGTATGGAGGACCCTCAAATTGATGAAAATGGAATTACCATTTGATCCAGCAAAATTCCACTCCTAGGAATCTACCCAAAAGTTATCAAAACACTGATTCAAAAGGAAACCTGCATACCTATATTTACTGCAGCACTATTTGTAATAGCCAGGATATGGAAACAACCCAAATGCCCTAAATCAGATGAATGGACCAGAAAGTTGTGGAATATTATTCAGCAATCAAAAAGACAAACTTGCATCATTTCTGGCAACATGAATGATACTAGAAGAAACCATGTTAGCAGAAATAGTCCAGAAAGAAAAAGAAATACCGGATGATCTCAATTATATATGGGATATAGAGAAAACAAACAAAAGGACAAGAAAAGTTAAAACTAACAAACTGACAACAGAACTAAAGCATACAGTAAGGGAGGGGGAGGGAGGATGAAATCAGGGGTGGGATGAGCACAAGAGGTAAAAGATGATGGCTCAGGGATGACATGGGTGGTGGGAGAACCTTGGGGTATATAATGATGTAAAATATATATATATATTTGCAATCAATAAAAAAAAAGAATGAGGACTCTCTCTGGGACTCCCTGATAGGACAATAAACGGTCTGACAAGCATATTGGAGCCAGATGCAGGACAGGGGCTTCACAAGCTATACTTGTTTATTCTCTGTTGACCCCAAACCTATTCTCCACCCTTCTCTGGCTCTCAGGAGGCTGACTCACATGTCCTGCATCACCCATGGAGTCATGGGTAGGACACCAGAAGGTGGAAGGAGAAAGAGCTGGGCATATTTCACCCTAAGCCCCCTCCCTGGCCTACCTGGACTGTCCCAAGAATGGTCATGCCATCTCTAGGTGGCCCCTTCCTCAACTGCAGCCCGGGGGTCATTTATCCTTCTGCTCGTTTGCACTTCTCAGTGCCTCGACATTCCTTGTGGATCCCCGTAACCCTGCCCTGCTCTGTAAGTAGTCTGTGAGGTAGCTGTTCTGACAACCCCATTTTAAAGAAGGGGGAGACTGAGGCTAGGAGGGACAAAGTCTTTTGTCCTTAGGTAACGTAGCTAGAAGGGGCTAAGCTTGTCTGATGCTCCAAGACCCGGGCTCATCACACTGGGCTGCTCTGCCTTTCAGGAGAGGGAGCAGGGATCCCTGAAAGGAGGCTGCTGTTCAAGACCTGGTGTCTGGAGCAGGGAGGAGTGATATGTGCCCGCGCACACACACGCGTACACACGCGCGCGCGCGCGCGCGCGCACACACACACACACACACACACTGCTCTGTATCAGAGGGAGAGAACTCCAGTTAAAGACAGGACGTTATTGATCATCTGTCTCAGAGGCCAGTCCAGCCCAGTCCTACCTCCGGTTGGTAGCTTCATAGTCAGGCTGAGTGGGATCCTCCGCCCCGTGGAGCCGGGCGAACGCTCTCTCCTTGTCCAGATACGCCCCCCGGACCAACTTCACTCCGAAGGCCAGGCCCGCCCTGTCTGCTGCCTCTGCGTCCTGCCTCAGCCTCTCGGGTGTGCCCTGCAGAGCCCAGCAGCTTCGGGTCAGGGCGCCGGAAGCCTGCCCCGCAGCCCCCCGCGGTCGCCACGCACCTTCAGATAGGCTTGGTAGGTGTTCCACACCCAGGGCCCGCGCTCCTCCGGGCTGTTCCAGCGCACAGCCAAGGCCGCCACCAGCAGGGAGAGCGCAGGGTTCAGTGAAGTGTACTCGGCGTCCACCAGGAGGCGCACTTGCTGCTCTCTGGCGTGCTGAGGGGAGAGGGGCTGGTCAGGCCCCCACGGCGCCCCGCAGGTTCGGGGACGCCCCAGGCAGAGGGCCTTACCTGTACCACCCGGTGCAAGCGGCTCAGAGAGGCTCGGAGATGCCGGTTTTGCTCAGCATTGAGAAAGGAAAGCTGGATCTCCTAGGGGTAGCAAGGGTGGCGAGAGGGGGTCAGGACTACCAGCCCCTTCTAGGGAAAAAAATTCAGCAATCAGAAAAGTAGCTCTATACATGGATACTATTTATTGGGCTATAATATAGGGGCGAAGAACCTAAAGTCTGGGTTCGAATGCTTACTCCGCCACTTGCTGTGTGAGCTAGCCATATAACCTCTCTCGGCCTCAGTTTCCTCCTCTGTGAAATGGGGATGATAATTGATTTTACCCAACAAAGTTTCTGTGTGGATGAAAACAGATTAAAGGCAAGGGTGCCTGGTTGTTAATAAAGGAGAGGACAGAGCCGGCAGATAATAAGCACCTGGTTCTTGCGATTCTTAATAGGCGACTCCATGAATCCTCCTACTAATTTCATCTTCACAATGACCCTGGTAGACAGGTGTTGTTTCAAGCTCTACTTTGCAGCAAGGTGACCAACGTTTGGCGAGTGGGGTGACTTGGATCTAACATACAGACAGTGCTTAACCAGGAGCTTACTTAGAAGCACTGTGTTACCACCTATTAGTTTCTTAGCACCTGTTTCCTCATCAGGTGCCAAAGGCCTCACTGAAGCCACCGATGCCCCCCCAAGGGGCCCTTGTCTTCTCCATTATCACATTCTCACCACCCCCACTGCCCTTCAGCCACACCAGCCTTCCTGCTAATCTCTGACCATGTCAGCTGCCTGCCAACCATAGGGCGTTTGCCTAGATTCTCCCTTCTGCCTGAAACACTCTTCCCCCAAGACCACCTACTTCACTCCTACCTCTCCTCCCAGTCTTTGTTCCATTGTCACCTTCTTTTTTTTTTTTTTTTTGAGACTAGGTCTCACTATGTTGCCTGGGGTACCATGGACTCAAGTGATCCCCAGCCTCATCCTTTCAGGTAGCTGGGATTAAAGGCGCCTGCCACCGCACCCAACTGCTTTCTCGAGACCAGGTCTCTCTATGTTGCCTGGGTAGTCTTGAACCTAGTTCGTGATCCCTGGTCTCTTGCCTCCCAGCGCTTGGGTTACAGGTGCGCGCCGCCATGCTCAGCCACTGTCACCTTCTGAAAGAGGATTTCTCTGGTTTAACTTTGCAATTCTTCTTGGGATTTCTGTTCCCCTTCCTCCACCGTGTTTCCCCCTATAGTCCTATCTTCACTGGTTTTCATTCTTGAGCTTCTCGTCGCTAGCAGCTAACTATCTGTGGCAGTTCCTGTCTCCACCCCAGCACAGCATCCGGTGCACATGTTCAGCAGACATTTAGGAAATGAACACATTTGAAAAGTGGAAAAACTGTTCCTGACTCTGTCTTGTTGTAGGGGTTCAAAGGGTGGGTGTTAGTGGGAGCCCAGCAGGATTCACAGGGGGAAGTTAAAGGAAGAGGAACAGGTCACCAACTGGGTGGACAAGAAAGACACTGCTTTTTTTTAGGCTGCCCATGAACCCCCCTGCCCCAGGGGACCAGGCTGGTCTGAACTGACCATCTCTCCATTTGTGGGAGCAAACTCCCTGCACTTCAGGAGGACAGAGGAGTTGGGGTACCTACCAGTTTCTTTTCCCCAGTCAGAGAATTGTGTCCCCCTGGGGTGCAGTCTTGGGGGTGTATGGGATGCCAGCATCTGGGTGCCCCCCCCCACATGATGGCCATCCTCCAGGAAGCCTTACTTATTTCCAGGTATTATTTCAAGTTTAAAATATTTAACTTATTCACTCTTATCCACCTTCCAAGGTGGGAACTGCTATTACCTCTGTTTTAAAGAAGAGGAAACCAAGGCACAGAGCTAGGAAGTCACTGGTCCAAAGTCACACAGCCTCTATACCTACTCATGGGCAGAGCACCAACATCGCCCTCAAACACACATGACTCATTTCAGAGAGTGTATATGTGTCATGAAGGATTAGAATGTTCTCCATTATTAATGGCCCAAAGGATCGCTGACGTCCTCCATTCACCCATGTGTCCATCCATTCCTTCTTTTACCACATATTTCTCAGACCCTGTCCAGGTGCCAAGGTGGAGCTCAGTCATGAACAGAACAGCTGTGACTTGTGATGAGGAGCCTGTGAACGGGAGATCAATGTCTCAGGTACTTGAACCTGAGATGGCCACAGGAAGGAGGTTCAGCCTTTGGGGGACACTGGTGTCGGTGTGGGACTAGTAGGAATGGTTTGGAGGTGTCCAGGGGAAGGTGTCTGGGGGGCTCAGGGAACGGCTGGGGCTAGAGACAGAATAATATGTGGATATTATTAGTGTAAATGGGGAAACTGAGGCTGTAGGGGTTGGGGAGCAGACCCTTGCAAGGGGAATAATGAGCCCTGGGGACCGCCATAGTTTAGAGACAGACCAAGAAAAATTAACAAAGATTGTGAGGCCACAGAAATGAAAAGGGAAAAAAATGAAAAAGGAGGAACAAGGTCATGGTTTTGGAGAAGAGGTCTAAGGAGGAGCTCAGATCCCAGTTCAGGAGGGAGTCTAATGCTTCTAACTCTCTGGGAAGAAGTGGCTATCATGATCTCCACACAAGTGAACAATTGAAACTTGTAAAGAATGGCACTCATCACACCCTACAGCCGGTCCTCTGAAACCCCGAATCTTCTCCGCGTATGTGACTTTCCCCAAAATTACAAATGCTTTAAAAATAAAATTTTTAAAAAGAAACATCAGCGTGTCCCCCACAGCCCTGTTTGGGGTGGGGTCCCCCAGGTCTCCTCCCCGGGGAGAGAGACACACAAGAGCAGCAATTACAAGCAATGGTCCGACAGAGACACCCAAGTGCTCCTGAGAAATCAGCTCAGCGAGGGACAGAAACAGATTCAGATGGATAATACAACACTATTTATGTCCATTTAACATGTACCTGCCCAGTTACCCCCGACCAGGGGAAGGTTCTAGATGTTGATAGGAATTTGAATTGCTCAAGCATGTGTATTTGGGTGATTTCTTTTTTTTTTGGGGTGATTTCTACATTTCATTGTATGTCAATTTGACCTGAGGAGAAAGGAAGGACTGTAAATAATTATTGAGTCATAACAAGTGATATGTGTGCTGAAATGTTTCTGAGAATTCTGCAACTTGTTTTGAAATGTGTCCAAAAAAAGAGGATGGATTGACAACTGGACCAAGGGGCAGAGAGGACTGAAAGCAAGGATAATACCTGTGAACAGTGGAAGGAAATGGGGGTTGACTCTAACATTCTTTCAACTGTTCTGTGGGTTTAGACTTTTCCTAATAAAATATATATATTTTTTAAAATACACAGCCAACTGTTATATATTTGGCAAGGCAAAAATCACAATAACAAGGAGACACACATCACTGATGATGGAGTAGTTGCCAGTGGTTTGAGAGAAAGGATTCGCTATAGAAATCAGATTGAATGAATGAATGAGTGAGTGAGTGAGTGAGTGAATGAACTGAAACTCCATTGACCTAACCATAGCTTTCAGCCAACAATCACTCACGAGCACAACTGAGCTGATATTCTACCAAGACTTTCTTCTGGTTGGTAAAGAATTGTGTGTTGATGACCCCTTGAGGCTTCTAGCCCCAGAGCCCCTCCCCTAGAGTCCCCAGATGATCCGTATTGCACCCATGTTCCAGTCCAGCGCTCCAGCCACATGATCCTGCTTGCACCAAATCTAAGAAGTGGCAGTGGTTAAATAGTTTGGAAACCCATTTGCAGATGCCTGCTGAGTCAGGTCAGGGGGCTCTGCTTCTCCCACGTCCTCCACCAACCTTTCACTCTCCCTCGGGCTGGGGTCCTTACCTGCCCAGAGTCCATGGCTTCTGCCAGCCTCTCAGGGCTTAACTCTGAGGAAGCTCCTGGTCTTCTAACCCAGGAGGTTAGCTCTTTCTGGAATGAGGAGGAGGGAGGATGATAAGGGGGACCTGGGGGTCAACCACACCCCTCCTCCCAGTCTGTCCATGTGCCCCTTACACAGAGTCGCGTGCTGGCCAGTGCTGTCACCTTCAGCTGCATGAGGATGTCCCCCGTGGGGCCCGGGGTCTCAGGGAGGCCTCGGGAAAGATGCACACACTGCAGCATGGCGCCCAGATTGCCCTCATACCAGGCCTCCCTGCCCAACCAGCAGGCATCAGGTCCTGGTGTCCCTCACACCCTTCCTGCCATCCTCCCAGGCACCTGGGTCTGCCCCCCTCACCCTGTCTTGACTGCCGAGTCCGGCTCCTCCTCAGTGGGCACTGCCAGCAGGGGCCGGAGGCCGAGGGTCTGCAGCTGTCGGACGCAGCCCCTCACCTCCTCGGCCGTCTCACCGGCCACAAACTGCCCGTAGATGGAAGCCCGAAGAAGTGCGCCCGAGACCCGGGAGCCCAGGAGCCGCTGGGACCAGGCCTGGAGCTGGGGTGACAAGGAAGGGGGCTCAGAGCCAGGCTGCAGGCCCCCTGGACCAGTCCCCAGGGGCACCGCTCACCGCCAGGCCATGGGTGACCAGTGGGGGCCAGGCACACAACCGCAGCACCAGCAGAGCCCGCGTCAGCTCCCCGGTGCCCTTGAGGTGGAAGGCCCCGCCATCAAAGCTCAGGCGCTGCCACCCCCTCGAGCCGGGGCCAGCTTGGGACCGGAGCATCCTCCAGGTTCGGAGCATCATGAACCCCTTGATGCAGCCACTGCATCCACGCTAGGGAAGGAGTTTTGGAGGCAATAGTTTGGTCAGGTGCCCCTTGGCCAGTGGGGTGGTGACTGATTAACCAGGCAGGAGGCAGGGAAAGGCAAATCTTTAGGACCACTGGCTCCTTGGGGGGCAGGTAATGATTAACAGATAGGTGCAGAGTTCAGAATAACGGGGGCAGGAGAGGAAACCCCAACAACCCCTTAACACTCAGGTCTCAGTTATTCGGTGCCCACCACATGCCCATGGGCATAAAGCAAGAGCCAGAGCCCTGAATCCCAACCTTGGAGCTCCAGGTGGTCCAGCTTTGTGATCTCTGCTTGTATTGGCTCCATCTTAAAGTGGGAGAGAGTGTGGTACTGTTGGGTGCATCTGAACCAGTCATAATCTATAGCCATGACATAGCTGCTACAGAAGCTGAACCTGGGCTAACCAGGACCAGGGAGGACCCAGAGCAGCTTTGGCTGCAGTTGGCACCACCCATACTTTACCAGCCGGGACTGGATAACCACACTGTATCCTCCGCAAGGAAGAAAGGAAGAATCACAGTATCCACCATATGAGGACATTTCAGGGGTCCCCAGATATTGAGGGGTCTCGCAGGCTACCACCAAGTGTCTCATTACCCTCTGTGAGGTTCACACGAGGATGAAATTACTTCAGACACAGTCCTTAATTGTTTTTTGTTTTGTTTTGTTGTTTTTGAGACTAGGTCTCGCTATTTTTGCCTGTGGAACCCCAGGCTCACGTTGCCTGGGGTACCACAGACTCAAGCGATCCCCAGCCTCAGCCTTTCAGGTAGCTGGAATTACAGGCGCACACCACCACGCTCAGCTATCTTTTTGGAACTAGGTCTTGCTATGGGCCCCAGGCGGGACTCGAACCGCGATCCCTAAGCCCCGGGCACTTCATAGGCTGAAGCTTACTGGCACGAGCCACCGTGCCCAGCTTCAGACACAGTTCTTAGATAGTCTCCCTGTTGGTGCTCCACACGACCCCATGCACAAAGCTCAGGCACACACTCCTGACACTTCAGTCACCGCCAGGCCATGGGTGACCAGTGGGGACAAAACACGATGTACTGTGCTAGCCTTGCAACACATTCAAAGAGATGGGAAATGAAATGGCAGTGAAACATCAGGGATATATACATGAGTGGGGATCAGGAAAAACAGGTAAGGAAATGATCATGGAAATCGGAGAGATGATCACTTCCAGCCAATGGGTGCGCTGGAATTGGCGGCCCCCTGGACATTAATATATCATGCTTCTCACAATAAAAGCGAGACTTCATATGAGTGGGTCACAGGGCTGTTATGAGAGCCAATGAGTTTGTGGATGCACACAGCCTGGTACACAGTAGGTGCTCAATAGATGCTGGCCATGATCATTAAGAGCTGTGTGTGCACAATCTCACTGGTGCCTGCCCCCTTGCTGAGGAACCCCAAAGTCACCTTTTTCCTAGATGAGCCATTTTGCTCACAGTTATGGTCATTGATCAGGGGCAAAGGGCACACCACCAGCTCCCCTGGCAACTACAGATTCAACCAAGTGGGAGGTCCGGTGCCCACAACTGGCCTCTTCCCTTTCCTGTCTAGTTCCTGTAAATCTCCTACCCCTTACCTTCTATGATGCCTTGCTAAGCCTTGATGACCAAGTTTCTTCCCGTTTCAGGATCTGTTCTCTTCAAATCCTTTTCTTCCCTTTTGCCTAATGAACGCCCACCTGTCTGCTGGTCTCAGATGTGAAGAAAGCTGGTCGTGAGGCTCACCCTGAGCCCGAGAGGTGTCTTCTGTGTGCTGAAGCCCATTTCACACAGACGCCAGCCTTGGGACTGCTGCAACACACACTCGTCTTTTTTTTTTTTTTTTTTTTTTTGAGACTAGGTCTTGCTATTTTTGCCTGTGGAACCACAAGCTCACGTTGCCCGGGGTACCACAGACTCAAGCAATCCCCAGCCTCAGCTTCCCATGTAGCTGGGATTACAGGCGCGCACCACCACGCCCAGCTATTTTTTGGAACTAGGTCTCGCTATGGGCCCCAGGCGGGACTCGAACGGCGATCCCTAGCCCCGGCCGCTTCATAGGCTGACGTTTACAGGCATGAGCCACCGTGCCTGGCTCATATATTTGTCTTTAAGTGGATGCTTGGTTAATCTCTAAGGCACTGCTGAAGCTGGAGGGATCCCCCTACTCTGGGCCATGAGCAAAATGGGCTGCACCCCAAAAGTGCCTGAAGTGGGGAACTGAGTTCTCCTGCTTCTGATGAGACCTGCATGTTGGCAGGAAAAGGGACTTGGCCACTGGATGACAGAACAGCTGTGCTCGTGAGTGAACCTGTCTGTTGGGAGTGAAGACAGAAAATGAGCCTAGAATAGAGGTGAGCTGCTGGGAGAGGCAGTCTGTCCTTTCAGCTATTCAAGGGCTTCCTGATACCCACAGGGTCAAATACAAGGAGCTAAGGCGATCCTGGTGATTTTTCCGTCCCCTGGCCCATTTCGCTCGCTTTAATTCCCTCCACTCTGCTTTGACTGTCTCCAAGAGTTTAGGAATGGCTGTGTGTGTTCCTCCCAGATACAGACACACCTACTTAACTGTAACCTTGGGCGCGGTGACCACCTCGCACTCCCGCCACCACCGCTCGCACCTCCACCACCAAGTTTTCATCGCAGCGCAGACGGGTCCTCTGAACGCCAGACCCCAACATACCACTACCGGTTTAGAAACTCGGGCTAATCGGTTCTTCTTAAGCGGGACGGTACCGCCCCCTGGTGGGACCTTTGGAAATTTGCGCAAAAGTCTTTCGTTGCCTGGTTGATGGGAAGGCTGCTTGTGAGTCCTGAACAACTTGCCCTTGAACGCAATCCTAAGTCCAAACAAAAAGTTTATAATCACCTAAAATTATTACTATAATACTTATATCTCTCCATGAACATATTCTGGCCTTTTCCTGAAACTGTAGCAAGTAGAGTGGAGAGGGTTTTTTTGGCTGTTGTTCAGAAAAATATCAATGTTGTTCACATATAGGGGAATCACAGTTCCAACCACAATGCTATATATTGTAACGATATCGTGTGAAATGGTTAATGGCTGACAACGCCCATAAAGAAATGCATACTTCCTGCAAAGGTTCTGTGTCATCAATTTTCCCAAAGTGACAACTGTGTTACTAGCGCCCGGAGCCTGAAAACATCAGCCCCATTTTGGATCTCTCTCTCTCTCCCTCTCTCTTCCTCTCTCTTCCTCTCTCTCTCTCTCTCTCTCTCTCTCTCTCTCTCTCTCTCTCTCTCTCCTGCACATATGATAGCTTCTGATGCCACAACTTAGTTCTGCCTGTTTATGACTCCAAACAGATGAAATCGCCCAGAGCCTTCTCTCTCTTTTTTTTTTTTTTTGAGACCAGGTCTTGCTATTTTTGCCTGTGGAACCGCAGGCTCTCGTTGCCCGGGGTACCACAGACTCAAACAATCCCCAGCCTCAGCTTCCCAGGTAGCTGGGATGACAGGCGCGCACCACCATGCCCAGCTATTTTTTTTGGAACTAGTTCTTGCTACGGGCCCTAGGCGGGACTCGAACGGCGATCCCTAGCCCCAGCCGCTTCATAGGCTGAAGCTTACAAGCACGAGCCACCGTGCCCAGCCTCCAGAGCCTTCTCTTCTAAGTGATTTGCTTGAATCAATATTATGTTCGTGAGATTCACCTACCTTGTTGTATCACAGTTCTTTTGTCACATGGCCCCAATATGCAATTTAGTTTTCTGTTCCCCTGTGATGGACACTTGGACTGTCTCCAGTTCCTGGTAGTGAACTTTTCAGTTCATGTCTTCTAGTTCACATATATAAGCATGTCTATTGATTATCTATATAGAGTATAATTACAGGGTCAAAGGGTAATGCACATGTTCAAATTTAGTAGATGCAGTCCGTTTTGCAAAGTGGTTGTATTAATTTAAAATCCCAGGAGAACTGGGTTGTGTTTCAGCATTTTTGTTGTCTTTTTTTTTCTCCTGTCTTCCAGATCTTAAGGACACCAAAGGGATTAACCATCATCTGTGGCTTGTGGTGCTTTCTGATCCATGCAAATCCCTTCCTTCACAGTGGGAAATCAGGCTATCATTGATAGGTTTATTTATTCCTTCAATCAATCCCTCTGTGTGTGACTGGTGTCCCATTGCTGATACTCCTGTCAGATACCAGTCCTTTTCACTCCACTGAGACTGTAACAGATCACACTTCAGGGTCCTCTGGGCATCCCCTAACCCTGACACCTCACTATCAGGCTGTCACAGCTGCCCCCCCCCCTCAGGCAGTCTCTAATTTTGCTTTAAACTCACAAAATACTGAAAATTTAAGACTCAAATTGCTTACTTCATTTCTAATTCTTGCTTGTCACAGCTGCTTTGTCCTTTCCACTCATAATACTGATGACTTTCTTCTCTTGTGATCAGATTTATCATTTGTATTGACTTCAGAAAACATACTGTTGCCTTTCTTTATCTCTACTTTCCACTAATTTATTCTTATTTGTTATTATTCATTTTCTAGAAAGTCAAAACCTCCACTTTCTTTGGGCTTATTGTATGGTTTGTTTTCTATTTTCTTAAAATATTGCCTAGTATGTGGCTTTGGGGCTTTCTTCTTCTCTGGTGTAGAAAATATTTAAGGGTACACAGTGCCTTCAAAACACATGCACAACACCTATTTTGTTAGGTAATATTTTCATTTTCATCCAGCTCAAGATTCTTCATTCCCCCTATGATTTTTCTTAATCACACTTGAGCCAAATAGACTTGACCTTTCTGAAATCTGGAATGAAGGCACTACTTTTGAGAACCTCAGGCCACAGCAGCTGAGTTTGTGGAATGCAAACCTAGAATTGCCAGTGGTCCCCTTTGTCTCCTAAAGAGAATCTATCTGAGAATAAAGTCAACAATGAGAAAAGCAGAACCAAGAGATATACAGAGAGAGGTCCTGCCTGGTGGTACAATACTGTACTCCTCAGATGCTGGAAGCTAATATCTCCCCCAGGATTGGCAGCCATGAGAACTGATACATTTACCTGCCTAACCAATGTGGAAAAAGAATTTTGCAGGGTTTACCTGCAAAGAAAAGGAAAAATACTTATTAGGGTAAAAATTGCTTTTAAGAATCAAATCATCTTATAATTAAAGGGAAATCATTTAGACCACAATATATTATATGGGGTGTGATAGAAAAGTGTTGTGATAGAAAATTTATTTTGTCTGCATTGATAAAAAACAAGGTACAAATGAGTACTTGATCTATGCAGCTTTTTATTGAAGTACCATTAACATAGTATATTAGTTTCAGGTGGACAACATGAGAATTCACTGTTTGTACATATTTTAAACAACCACTGCGATAAATCCAGTGGTCTGGAGCCAAGTAGTTTTAATGCTATAATTAATCAAGTAAAAGTGGAGGCCTAAAGAAAGATTATACTTCACTATACTTCGTTGTGGAAATAAGCGGATGTTTTGGTTTTCTTTTCCTGCTATTTAATATAAAAAATTGTCTTGTTGGACTGATTTACTGTGTAGTCCGTTAAGGTATAATTTATGTACATAAAAGGCACTCATGTTAAATACACAGTCTGGTGACTTTTGACAGAGTTATAGACCCACATAACCACCACCACGACCATGACGAAGCACGCTTCCATCACCCTCCAAAAGTTCCCTTATACTGTCTGCAATCAGCTCCTGGCCAGCCAGTTGGCCATTTATGTGCTCTGTCACCACAAATTACTTCTACTGCTTGAGACTGTCTATATATAAAGAAGTCACATGTATGTGTTCTTCTGTGTCTAGCTTGTTCTAACAGTCTATTTTCTTTTCTATGGGAACTTTATGTTTCCATGTATATTACAGCTTTACATAAGTGTGGAAAATAAAGCCATGATTCTTTATTTCATTTAGTATTACCTATTTCAGTGGCCATTGAATTCAGAATGAACTGAGTGTTTTAAGGTCTTTCCCTACTTTGGAAAATTTTACTTCAAAAGTATAAAGACCTTTGAAACAGCCTTTTCTTTTGGCTACGTCCTTTACACACCACCGCATTTCTTTGGAAGGATTAACTTCCAAAGCAAAGCCAGAGGAGCCTTGTTAACCTGATGCCAGCTGGAGTCAGCTCCTGGAATTCACACACACACCTCCACCTCCTCCCTTAGTGTCTTATGAAGCTCACAGAGCAGACTCTTTCCAGACTGGAGTGAAGATGACTACTGGGTGTTATGTCCTGCCAGCTCAGGAGAAGGGTGTTGAGACAATTCACACTAGGTGTCCCCTCAGCTCAAAGGGTAGAGAATCAGCTTCCACAGGAGCCCAGTCTCCAGCCACCTGATCATAGATTCTTCTTGGATCCTCATACTTGTCCTCGGACCAGTGGGGGTCCCTGGGGTCCTGCAAGCAAAGGAGGAGTTAGAACTACAGAGGGAAAATTTGCAGGTCAACTTTGTAGTTCTGAGAGACACATACTCCTGTTCAATTCCTCCCCAAAGTGTTTCATCTTCTCATTATAGAAAATCCCCAACATATACAAAAAAGAGGGTGATTATAATGAACACCCAGGATGAATCCCCATGAAATTCTCACCTAGCTTCAACAATATCTACTCTTGCTCCATAATGATTTGTCTGTCTCCATCTTCTCACTATCTGATCTCACTAACTGGATTACTTTCTATTCAAGCTCAAGAAACCTCCTGATTTCCCAATATCAGAACTGTCAAGCTGTTAGAGTTCACATACGGGCATTGTGGAATGTGGCTCATGGTTTTACTGATCCTATGGATTTCCAAAGCATTTCCTCATCAAGATAGAAGAGCAAATGCTGTGGAGGGTGGTCCTTGCCAGGGATGCGCTTTGCCCAAGAATGGAAGAACACAGTTGTCACAGCTCAATACATTTTCAGAGCAGATTTGCCCGTGGGCCAAGTAAGGCCTGCTGCTTCTTCTCACACTGCCTTTTATTCTTTTTAGTTTTACATTTTGAAATTGTTGGGAATAAATCAAATGAAAAACAACATTCGTGGCATATACAATTTCATGAAATTCTAATTTCAGCGTCAGAAAAAAAACTCATTTAGGTATTGTCTCTGGCTGCCTTTGCGCTTCAGTGACAAAAGTGAGAAGCTGTTGGAAAGACAGGATGTCCCGTGGAGTCTGTATTTGCTGTCTGGCCCTTTGCAGGTTGGCGGGGTGGGTGGGGGAGGTCGGAGTGTGCAGGCTGGTTCCTGGACTTTAACGAGAAACGCGGTTCAGCACCATGGACAGCAGCTAGGGTGCCGCCTTTGCACACCCGAGGGAATCAATGATTGGAGCTAGTGCCCCATCTGGGATAATACTATAGAGAAAAGCCCTTGACCCACAGATGCCAGGGCACTAGCTAAGGTCGCACAGTCATATTTCCTGCCTCAGAAAGGAACTCACTGGTTCATCAGTGAGTACGTGACCCAAGGTAGGCCTTGCGTCTAAGTGTCTGTTGGGGCTTTGGAACTATTGAAAAAGAGGCATCCTTTTCTTGTAGGTTCTTAATCTATATAATAAGATACATAAGCTTGAATTCACTAGGAACATTTTTAGTGAGAATTATGGGTCTAGCTGGATGGATGTGTAGATAATTCTATTCCTTGACTTCAGTAGAAATGAACCAGAGAATTCTTTCTTTATAGACTCTGCTTAACCAAAGTAGTAAAGATGGATAATCATTGATTGAAATGCATATCTCACCGGGCACGGTGGCTCGTGCCTGTAAGCTTCAACCTATGAAGTGGCAGGGGCTAGTGATCGCGGTTCGAGTCCTGCCTGGGGCCCGTAGTGAGACCTAGTTCCAAAAAAATACAGCTGGGTGTGGTGGCGTGCGCCTGTAATCTCAGCTACCTGGGAAGCTGAGGCTGGGGATTGCTTGAGTCTGTGGTACCCCGGATAATGAGAGCCTGTGGTTCCACAGACAAAAATAGCGAGACCTAGTCTCAAAAAAAAAAAAAAAACAACCCAAAAATGAAATGCATATCTCCTTATGCCACAGTAATTGACTTGTAGTGAGATGAGGTATGAAGTGACAGGCTGAACTACAATTCTCAGTTTTCTTTGTAAGATAATGAGAGCAGAACGTACCATTCTGGGCCTGAACTAGAAGGCAAGGCTGTGCTTCCACCACCTTCTTATCCTTTTCCCTTCAGTTGAAACTCCCTCTCCCACTGAATGATTCCATCCATGTAAATTTGGACAGTATGCTAGGAGATAGCCAAGGAACACCATGGAAAGAACTGGGATTCTGAAACAACCACATGCAACAGTGATTTGCCCCCAGTACCTCTAGAAAGAGACAGACCTTCTCCAGACCAAAGGCCTCTTTGTTGCAACAGCTAGCATATCCTAACTAATATGAGCAGCAGATAGTGGGTTTCAGACATTATCCAGGAAAGAGTTCTGCTGATACAAATCTCCTCACCATCTGTACTTCATCGTAGAGAGGTCCCCATGCCCCAGGTGGGGGGTAAAATCTTTCCACTTCATCATAAAGGTGCCCAGGAAAGGCCATATTCTCCATTTTACCACCTGTGAAACCTGAAGTTGGAGTGGATGCAAGCTGTGAGCAGGGTACCTTGTCCAGAAATCAGGGGATTCTATGATTGAGGGTAGTTCCAATGGGGGCATGACTCACCTCGGGCATAAGATTCCTCCTCCAGCGTGGGGGGTAACCGGGGGCCGAAATCTTTCATGGAGTGGTAATATGGCTCTACATCTGTAGTGCTGACCTAAGCCCCCCCCCAAAAAAAAAGCAACACAGATAAAGTCCTTTTGAGTCTCTGGCTCCATATTTCCTGGAAAAGATAGCTACTAGCCTGCAGTTAACAGTGGAATCCTAGTCAGTTCTCTGTTGGCAGGGCTGTCAGCACCACTCCTTGTACTCACCGTGGAACTTCGAGTTTCCCGGTCCCCAGTCCACTGGCTCTCCTCATATTCATTCCTGACTCGGTCCTCCTCTGACCTTCCAAGACAGAGGTACAGAGGAAAGTTGCTTGTTGACCCTCTGATATCTGTCACCCCCTCTTCAAACCTTCTCTCTCAGGGCACTCATGAATGGGAAAATATCTTCACTTACCCTGCCTCTGTTTTCTCTGAAATGCCTGAGAGAAACAGAAAGAAAAGGGCCACAAGTACTCTTGAGCCCACCTGGCTCACGGAGACCTTGAATATGCAGCCTCCCCAGGACACCCGTCACCCTGGGGTTTCCCTCCTCAGAGAAAAGGGTCTCCCCTGACCTTCAGCAAGACGCCGCAGTCTGCGCTGCCAGAGATAGCCTCCTACACAGGAGGCATTAGAGAGCAGCAGAAGGCCCCCAACAGAAAACAGCACAGGCAGCAGGGGCTGTGAGGGTCCTGAGGGTGGAAGGTTCCCATAGTGAGCTCAAATCAACTGACACTGGGCCCCAAGCAAGATTCTCTGGGAAGGAATACTACACATCAGTCAAGGAGGACAAATACATGTCATTCGCAGGAACATGGATGGAACTAGAAAGACTCATTAGCAGAAATAAGTCAAAAAGAAGAAGAGAAATACAGGATGGTCTCATGATGGATATAGGGAAAAGCAAAGAAACGAACAAGAAAAAATATAAACAACCAATGGGACTGAACAATGGAGCAAGAGAGGAGGAGGGGAAAGTAGGCAGGGGAGGTGAAGAGCACAAAAGATCAGGATGGTTAACAGGAGTTAGTGAAGTGGGAAAACTCCGGGGTACACAATAATGCAATAATGTAATATAAATAAAAATACACATATATACAAATTTAAAAATTTTAAATTAAATTAAAAAAATTCTCTGGGGAAGCCCATCCATCGCCATGCTCAGCCCCTTCTCCAGAGTGAGGGAAGAATGGACATGGTGTCCCAAGCCCACTCCCTGCCACCCCAGGGCAGGTGGTTTCTTTCTCAAGTCAGGTCATTAGTAGCAGGTCCTATCTTTGCCTGGACTCAGGCAGAAGCTTCAGCTCCTTTTCTGGGTGTTCAGGACCTTCTATGATATGGTCTCTTCTCACACCTCTAGCCTCTCCTCTACCCTCCAAAAGTCACGGTATTGGATGCCCACAACCACACAAACTAACCATGGCTATTTCCAGAATACCTTAGGCAAGTTGTACCACTAGAGTTTGATATAGTCAACTGTCTGTTCTTAAATTTCTTTTCTTCTCTAGCAAACTTTCCTATTTACCCTCCAACTCCTTCTCAGATGGCTTTCTCTTTACACATACTTCCATCCAGATACTATCAGCCTCGTCTGCTGTCTCTCTGAGAACAAAGCTGAGAAATCAGCTCAGCATCTATGAAGTCACCCCCACACCCCCCATCATCAGGCTCCAGAAGGCTCCATGGATGATACATGCCATCTGGCCAGTAAGGGCATCCACGTCTCTTTCTACAGCAATGACCTCAAGACCAGAATGTGAACCCAGTGAAATTTTGTCATTAGGATAGCCCTATGCTAGCTGCCAAGAAGTGGGATGAATGCTGGAGGTGTGGAAGATTCTTTGCTTTCTCATCCAAACAAGATGAAAGCTGAGGCTGTGGCAAGAGAACTATAGGGACAGAACTTAGTCTCATAGGACTTAGTCTCACAGCCAGTGGGAAGAGCAGGCAGGATTCTATTCAGGACTTACCTGCTGGCTGCTCTGTTGGTGGCTGGTCACCAGGTTCTCCAGAAGGCTGATCTAGACCTGAGGGGGTAGATATGAAGATATAAATTAACACCAAGAATGTGGGATAAATCTTAAATATTTCTGTTTCTTACAAAGTTTCTCAACCCATACTGAGACTCATGGGAATTGACTTAAAACTTTTTTTTACTGTTTTGTTCTTTTATTGGCTCCTTAGGAATATCGCCAAGAAAACTAGAAAGTACAGGTAATAATACTATTAATAATACTACTAATAGCCATTCCAGTGCTACTTATTATTATTATTATTATTGATGAGTGCTTTTAATCAGAATTGTCAATGTGGGGGCTAACTGAATAGATTCTGGGTTCCCAGGATCCCTTTATAGAGATATAACTTCTAGAGCAAGGGAGGTGAACATAGTACTTTATGTTTCAGTGCTTAAAGGAAGATTAGGAATAGAATTTTTTTAAAAAAAAGAACAGAAGTTTGTAGGATAGAAAATGGTCCTTAATCTATGGAGGGAAAGGCTGGCTGTTCTGTCAGGTAGGGAGAGACAGAAAGAAAAGCACTCTGTATAGATCTTTATAACGCATTCAATTCTCACAAATGTCTGAGTATTCCTTAATTTCAGAAACGGAGACACGAGAGGTCTGAGATTTGCCTTTATTTTATAAACTGGGGCTCAAAGATGTTACATAACTTGCCTAAGTTCTCACAACTAGAAAAAGCAAAGCTGTAATTTGAACCCATTTTTGTTAGAACGAGGTTCTGTGTGACTAGATGAATATGACACTGTAGTCACTCCCAGAGTCAACACACCCTGACTTGCCCTGTGCAAGGAACTTTCCATTTCATCAAAGCTGCTGAATTTATTGTTATAATGTTTTTTCCTTAATATTTCCCAATGATCCCTTAATGTTTGTTGGATTAATAGTAATGTTTCTTTTCTATTTCTAAGCCAAGTTGTAGCTTCTCTCTTTTTTGGTTGAATTGCTTATACATTTTATTGATTCTTCACTGTTGTGTTTTTGTTTTCTGGTCTACAATGTCTGCATGTCTCTTTCACTTCTTTTTACTTTGGGTTCAATTTGCTCTTTTTATAGA